>JAQGAP010000265.1:0-45230 GCA_034697805.1 Orchesella bifasciata
CATAAAAATATGGATTTAAGTATTAATAGTATGCATTAGTTACACCGAAATATCATCATAGTTTAGGAGTTGCTCACGTTTTGGCAATTTTTTTGCATTGCATTACAGCCTGCACAATATATTGATTGGTTGGCTGTGAAAAGGTAAAACTGAAAGGGAAGGCTTGTATATATTGCGTGAAAAAAATTCGCGCATTGTGGTAAACACCTCTCCCACCACTGTTGCCTCTCCAGCTCATGCCTTTGATGTTCCAGAGTAGTTTTTTTTATGGAATTACGTCGTAATTGTTATTTTGGCCTGCTTCATAATGTATTCCATATGGAGTGGATGCTGGTGCTGTCAATTATTTTAAAGCCGGCCATATATTTCAAGGATTTCTGGGAACCTGTGGACTTTTCATCATCCCAGCTAGTTGATATATGCATAGCTCACAGATTTCAGAGAACCCAATAGTTTTACATAAGATAGCATTTCAGCTGATTCAGCGATTTCAACCTTGGTGAAGATTGGCTTTCCAACATAATGCGGAATATATTATAATAGCTTGTTTACTATCAACATCAGCGACATGCATTCCATCATACTATGAGCATACTATTTGCAATTTTTCTACAACCATTTCCTTTAGCTCTGCTGATATGATATGATTGGAGAGTTGGGTAGAACGCATTTATTTTTTTCGGTGTGTCAGTACTAACGTAAGAGTTCAGTTACACAATAACAGAATTGCTTATTAAAGACTACGGCTGGCGGGCGGCTCAGCAGAGCATCCTGAGCTCTAGCTCTCTACAGCAGGGATTTAGTGCGTTCTTGGAAAGTTTCCGAATCTGTGTACATCTCAAGCACTCACTTATTGCTTTGGTTGTCAAAGAGGAGCGCTTTACATTCGGATTATGAAAGAGGTAAAAGAGAAACGTATCCAAGAAGAGCAGAGAAAGGAAAAAAGATTTCTAAGCTGCTAGCATGTATGTATGCTGGTAAGTAGGCAACCTTTGTGTACGTAACCTCAGGACACGGACAAAAAGGCTGGTTATGCAATCTCCCACACGTTTTTCACAAGATTAGGCAATGCTAACAAGTAAACATGTATTCTCTCCATGCTCAACTCACAGTTACGTATGTATTCTTAAATGTGAGCAGATTGTTGCAATCAACTGTCTACTCTACTTTTCATTTGGAAGTAGAGGGCTTGCTGGAACAAACCAATTGTACGTCATACGCAGTAACACTACATGATGATGAAGTAATCGTAAACTATCAGTATTACTTTCAAATATCTCATTCAAAGTTACCTTATAATCCATTTATTTCCCCCTGTACATCCTTTTATGATGCTTGGAATGATCCTTATTTTTTCGTAGAACAACTTACTTCTGAAAACTCAAAGTACATACATTTTAAGTACATTCACATTGTCATATATAATATTCACTTTGAGACTATACATTATTATAGCTTAGAGCTAACAATAAAACCGCAGTTAGCTCACATGCGGAATTTATATTGTAGCTGTTACGACGTCTGCAGTTTCTTGTACACATCAAATTCAAAGGCCTTGCGCGTAGTCGCAACAGTTTTGTTGCATCATGGAAAAGTTGCATAATAATGTAGAGTGCTCGAATCCAATTGGGAAGGCTTAAAATGATGGTGAAATAGGGGCTAGCTCGCTGCTGTCCATGTTCTGTTTTTAAAAGGTATATCAAATGAGCTCCAGAATTTATGAGTGCAGTTGTACGCAGCAGCAATATTGTGACTGTGTGTGAGCATTCCCTAAATTATTATCACTGTGGAACGAGCAGAAGTATCCTACCCAACTTCCTTACATTTATTTGGCTGTATGAATAGAATAAGGAACTAGTTTGATTGAATGAAAAGTTTATACGTGTTTTGGTGATGAAAAAGAAGCTGTTACAAAATTAGACTCCAGCCCAACTCTACTATCAGTAAAACTTTTTGCATAAACATTTTTGTCCTCAACACAGGAAAGCAGTTTCGCCAATGACTCATTCAAACGCAATACAGACATTATGTGTGCCACTAATTTTTTGCAGACTCTTAATGTGTGACTAAGCACTACTGGCTAACTCATTTTATTACGGTTTTATCACTGCATAGCTTACATATCTTTATTATTTTCTCTGTAGCAGCAGAGTGTCTGTTAAATAATATTGATTGCAGTTCAATTCATGTGTGCATTAAAAATGTGCTTATATTGGCGACTAAATTTTCCCTGATAACATACATTTTGCCTGGAGAACTCAGGCTTCACACAATATTTAAACAGTTTGATGAACAACAGGCCAAGTTCGATGCTCTTCCCTTGGTGAACATGGCCATTCAAAGTTGGCATGAATGGATGTGGAAAATAATATTGTACGATTGGACTTACTTTGTGTAATTGTAATGTTTGCATGATAATACGATATTCGTTATTAGCTAACGTCACGTCTCATTTGTCATATTTTGCTCTCACAAAAAAAGCATAGTATACCTATCAATCAAGCTCTCAAGCTGGCTCGGTTGTTATAAGTATTGCATGTACATAATTAAATTGGTATCAGCTTTAATAGTTCTCCAGCAACTTGTGTTTGTTGTCAGTCATGGAGACACCTTGAACCGATTTATTTATATGGGGCGTAAAGAACACATGCCAACACACATACATGTTTACTTCTTCCTATGTTTATGTCTGCCCTAATACCTAATGAATGAAATTTCCTCATCGCAAAGATCAACTAATATTATTTTGTGATGAGATCTGATACTTCATCTCATCTCATCTGCAATACAATACTATGTATAATGAAAGTGTTGTGTAACAAGGGTTGGGTTGAGGGAGGAAGCTGTAACCAGAAAAAGAGGATTTGACATCGATAATCAGTATTTGCATTTTTGATTAGGTTACATAACTTTGCCCCTTGACATATAATCTTTGTGAGTCGTCGATGAAAACACTAGTTAGTCGATATCATCTAAAAGTATGACTGCTGCATATGTATTCATGATAGTAGATTGGTTTGACGATTTCATTCACTAAGAATAGGAAGAAGATGGTTAAGCTCGACATCAACCTTTTAGACAAACACATGATGCGAGTGACGTTGCTTAGAGTCTCGCTATTATGCAATTCAACGGCTAATGTTTGCCTATAGTATTTCTTCTGGCCGACTTTTCCAGCCAAATGTGTTAATTTAGACGATGATGATGATTAATATAATATGCATGAGCATGTGATACGTTTCACAACACCCAAAAAACTTAATCCGCCAACAAACACAGTAATCGAGCCACTACAAAGGCTACCCAGACTAAGTTGACTTAGCATATATGTACGTAATCTAAAAGGAGAAGTAGGAGTTCAAACGGAAAATAAAAATCGCCACAGGACTAGCACGTAGCTGTGGATAACATTTTCATGGTACAATGGACCAGTGGTTTGGTTTTTCTGGTAAATACTACTTTTGAAAAAGATGAAAGCAATGTTGAGTGGGATGTCTGTTTATCACTCCTTTGGAGTTGGCAGCGGAATTTAGTGTGTGGAATAGGTTATGCACGTGAGTGTGCACTCACGTGTCCTCATTATCAACAACAACATGATCATTCCTCTTAAAACCTTGGGAATTCAGGAGTGTTTGCCTTACGTAACACGAACTAGCTCTCTCCCCTTTCCAGAAAAAGCATGTAGGCTCAAGTTGTGTCAAGGAATCGATAAAAACATCTTTCCTAACTTTCTCCTCCTCCTCCCTGTTTTTGCGTCGTTCGCAAAACCTTGTTGCAACTCCGGTGAGGTGATGCAGCAGCCTCACATGCCTCTTCAAGGCACGTTTTCGAGATTTATAGGAAAACACCTATAATATCCGCGAAAATAGTCGTACTACAACAACCTGCTATGCATATACACACAGTACTATACTGTAGGAATAGGTTTCCGGTTTGTTTTGAGAACGGTTGTGCAAAACGCAGGTGGGAGCTGTTACTCAACACACTCACTTGGCTCTTAAGAGAAAGTCTTATGCACTCTCATAATAGTGACACCACTTTTTCGTCAATATTATCATCATTAGAATGATGATCGTGTGCTGTAACAAAATACTATTGCTAGCATGTCTTTACAAGCAAGACAGGAAAAAACATTGCGGAGGTAGAATGAGTTAAGGTACACTGCATCCTAACTGAACCTCGGTTTGTCAACAACTCAAGAAAAAACTTTCTTCGAACAAGTCCGATGAATTCCGTACGTTGTTTTTGTCAGCTACCTTTGTTCTTTTATGTTTACTTCTAAACTCACTTACGTTTTCGATTTTACCAGTTTAGTGTAACATGCATAGTTTGTTATTGATGTATTAGTTTTCATTTCATTTTTGCATCTCCAGTTCCTATTATAGCATCTGCTACCTCCCGTCTTTGCCCAAGGCCTCGGCGGATCGACTTCCTAGGAGTGTGTAGCCTATGGCATGTACATGTACCCTTGTTATAAATACTTCGGAAGGAACTACAAGTTTCCTCTTCACTGCCTCTTCCCTTATTAGATCAAAAGCTGATTCAGCTAAAGCTCAGCAATATTCTACGTATTTATGTTATTGAAAGAGTTCCATATGAATTCCGTTTTATACCTCTATGCTTCCACACAATCTACTGGATTGGAAGTCATTAGGTATGAGTACTTATCAAGTTCGCAGTTTTCTCTTTCCTTTCTAATTTCCATACAATACATTTCTCCATTTGCCTGATCACGTTTTTACATTTTTTGCAGTTTTGTTTTTGCAAAGTGGATACGGTTACGAGAAAGTAAGGGATATTGCTAGCAGTGCTACTATTAGTTTCGAATTACATGTTAGCTACAGTGTCTAGTCTGGTCTTGTACATGCTTTTCATTTTGTGTAACATCAAATGGTTTAAGGTACACAGCCAATGCGGTAATAGAAGATATATGTCGGGCGTGAGACAAATGTGAGTGAAACGTGTCCGCTTGGAGCAGTTCACGTTTGCATCCGATTACGTATAGCTATGTTTTAATATTACGGCACGTTGTCGCTTTCTCGTGAGCTGAAATAGAAATTTGAGTTATGCATATTAGAATGAATACCTAGAAGCTACTTTCCTGCTTCCACCTAGTATAGTTGCACAGTCCGCGCGTGCTTCCCTTTCTCCACTTTCTCATACGTGGAATTGAATAGGTACAAAGGGTCATGCTGGCTCTAAAGTTTTTTGCTAATGTTGGCGAATATGTATTTTGCAATCCACTGTTAATGCATTCTCTCAGGCACGTTTCACTGCCACCACTGTCAGGTGACCGGGAAAGCATGGAGTATTTATAATTATATAAGGGGTATGTTCTCATAGCTGTATTTTCACCTCACGTTGGCCCTGATTCTTTGCGAAACCTGTAAGCCTTTTAACCTTGGTGAAAACAAGCGGTGGGCGGGTCAAGTCTTAACAGCTTTTATGTTGGAGACATGTTTTCACTACGACACAACCTGTTTTCCATGAAATTTGAGTCGTATAAATGTGAAGTAGAACTGTTATCTGTTATCATCACTATTGTTTTCCATTATCAGACAGACACTTGTTTATGGAACATTGACAGCAAGTTCCGTTTCACGGTATCGCTCAGTTGGAGCAGCTCTAGTGTAATTATGGAAATTAGAAATTATGGGAATATTGCTAAATTAGAGTACGACATGACACGTATCTATTTACTTCACAAGCTTTCTCTTGCATTACCACGCTTACTGTGTAATACGTCCTAATTGAATGCTAGCCGGAAGACATATTATATATCCAGTTGCATCATCATCCGCGGACTGGACATTTGGGTAACAATTTAGATGTCCAATAATAACCAACCATTACCGTTCCTCTCGTAATAAAAATAATACATTAGGAACTAGCATTAAGAAAGTTCTCACATAATTTTGTAATAGCACATTACATTATATATTATGGCCACATGATAACAGTTTGGAAATGAAATGAGCCTACTCTTTAGGATAAATGTTTATAACCGCATCGTTCCAACCTACTTATGTAATGGGAAAAGGATTGCAACATGTAACCCGAGAAAGGCGTGAGAAGTAGTGGCAAAATTGATAAAAGTAGTTATCTGGTGAAGAGGTCGTTCGAAAACATAATATTATGAGGGTTTATAATAACATTTAATTGAATTAATCATACCGTGTGACATGTTGCCACAGAAACTTTATTAGTTTAATATTGCTCTATTTTTGGTTTTCGTCAACAAAAAGTTGGGATTGTTTTAAATTAACTGACTATAATGTAATTAGTCAGGTTAGCACACCAAGAATTGATGCCAAGCACCCTCTAATCTTAAATTGAAATTAAATAGGACAATGCTGCTGCGTATTTATCTGTTTGCACACATGCACACACACATCATCAGAATCCTATGAATGGATATTGCCAATTTTTCGCACATAGTTATATAGCCGAACTGCATAAATTCTTTTTTATTGTCTACGAAAATAATTTCGCATTAATCAACCCATGTTTGCAGATCAACAAGGTCAGTTTTGATAAAAAATTCAGCAAGCAAGAGAATCCAGCAACTTTCGCAAATGATGTAATATGTAATCATAGATAAAGCTCACAAAATACGTCGGAATAAACTGGGCAACCCAAACCATTTGGGACACACAAAAGCGATTGTTTTCTTGGTCCACTCACCGGCGTAGATTACAAGCGGATGCGAAATACATGGAATGAAGTCCCGTGTTATGTAATAGGACGTGTGTGTGTAGGCAGAAAACGAGTCAAGTTCACATTGAAGAGTTGCACAGCCACGTTTCCGCTGCACGTGAGTTGTGCCACTGTTTTGGGAACTAAGTTGATAAACTCACAGCACAGTGGACGTCAGAGCAGGTGATGTAAGCTTGGGTAATAACATTGCCTGTGAGTTGAGTTGGTTTAACTTTGGAACGTGCCACTTCATCTCGTTTGCAAGGTATATTCTATGCATGTACTATGTAATCCGGTCTGCACGGGCTTTCATTTTCATATAACCCAACCGTTGCTTCCGAGCTTCATACCAGTACGAAAAAACCGACAGAGCTAAGCACAAGGAAGGAACAAGACTGGTCTCTCATATAGTCAGCATACCGCACCGTTCCTTCTGTTAGTCTTCGCGTTTCTTCAGGTTGGTGCTCAGTGTGCGCTAGAAGTTTCATTCATTCCCTTCTCATTCATTCGCTCCTCCGTCCATAAACTTAACTCAAAGATTTCTACAGCAAGAGTGAATAAACAAGCCCATGTGCTTACACTACAACTAACATAATATTATACTGTCAAAGTGAATACATTTTGCAAAGTTCAAAAGTGCTTTTCGTGAAAAAGCTTAAAGTGGGATCGCTTTATTTCTTCAATTTTCAAGGAATTGATAAGTAATAAAAGCAGACATTTTAGCAGTTTTATTAGATCAAACATATCTGACGAAGAGTTGTTGTGTTTAAAGCATAAACATCCTTGTTAGCTATACATAACTAATATTTAGAATTTTCTTGTGATTTTTACAGATGCACATCTGAGGGGCCAAGTGATGGTTGCTCGTGGTCCAGATTCTCCTGCTAATAATGATGGCTGTAACCCAGGTCTGCCAATTCCCATACCAAACGCTCCAATGATGGCTGCTAATGGAAATCGAGGTGGTATGGTTGGGGATCGTGGAGCTCCAATGTTTCCAAATGGGAACGCTGGGCCACCCCCACCACCATTCCCGCTCCAAGTTGCATTCGACTTGACAAACAATGTGAAGCGAAAGGACTTGTTCACCCAGAGAAAGCAAAGGGAGTTTATTCCCGATAACAAGAAAGATGAAAGCTATTGGGACCGCAGAAGGCGGAATAACGAGGCGGCCAAGCGGTCCAGAGAGAAGCGTCGATTCAATGACATGATATTGGAATCACGGGTTCTTGAACTCACCAAGGAAAATCACATTCTGAAGGCTCAGCTTATTGCCATCAAAGACAAGTTTGGAATCAGTGGCGATAACCTGATTGTGTTGGAACAAGTACTTGCTACTCTTCCAAGTAATGATCAGCTCCTCAACTTATCCAAGAGAACGAAAATCTATGGAAGAGATGGAAGCATGAAAGGCTATGATGATGATCAGTATCCAGACTCTCCGGATGACAGTTGTCACCGTGAGCGACTGGACTCCGTCGACATGAATGATGATTACCGTCATGAATCTGAAACTCGATCAAGGAGTCCATCTCAACATCAAATGGAACGTTTCGTAGCCCCACATCCAAATCTCCCTCCACCAATGATTGAAATTGGGAAGCCTCATGCGGGCGAGCATCATCCAATGTACAACAACTACCAGGATGATTATCGAGATAATCAGTCAAACAACATTGATCGTAGTGGCAGGAGCAGCATCTCTCCCTCAGAAAACATTCTCAACCTGAGTCTAAACGGAAACCAATCTTCCTCAGAAAGCATGGAACATGATGAGGAGGCCAACTCTGATTCAGATGAGTGTCCATCCATCTCTCGCGGAGTGATTCAAGATAAACAGAACTTCGGGGCTAATGTTGAGCACGATGGGCAAAAGTTGGAGGGGCCCGTGCCCAACGGAAAGTTCTACGCGAATGGAAAGAATAATCAAAACAATAATGCCAATGGCGCAGCTAGTAATTTGCCTCACAAACTTCGTCACAAGAGTCACTTGGGGGAAAAAGAGTTGCCTCCCTACCCATATGTAGCTCATGGCTTAAAACAAGAGTCTCAGGTCAGTCCACCATGCACTCCATGGGATCATGATGAGATAACAAGCAGTGGGTCTGGCAGTTCCGATGAGAGAGATTCAGGCATTTCTATCAATGGGGACGGATCTGAAAAATATTTGACAGAGAATCGACAGTCCGGCGAAGCCAAGGACTCCGGCTCTGCTCCACAACGTAAGCGGGGCAAGAAGAGGCTCATGGAAGAGTCTGTGTTGGAGACGGAGAATTGCCAACTCAAATCCGAGCTGGCACGGCTTGCCACTGAGGTGGCATGTCTCAAAAACTTTCTCTCCAAGAAGAAGCCAACTGGAAAGGAGGATGGGAACCAATAAGAAAACTCATCTGATTCATCACGCTAAGTAGGTCATTTCAAAATGAGTTAAGATTAAGATGTGTACGTTTTACTTTGAGTATATTCGCAATTCGCATTGTTTTTTGTAACAGTAATTACTTACTTAGATATTAGTTTTCTTCAGACAAAATATATATAAATAGTCAAAAGGATCCAAAACTAGCATAGTGTCTTGAACTGGTGAGAAATGAAATCTGGATCGGAAAAATAGATTTTATTTCTGACGCTCAGTCGAAAGTTTTTTGACACACTTAACTCGAAGAACATTATAGGTTCTCTAGCACTCCTTTTGTGCCCTAGAAATGGTCAGCCTCTAATGTTCTTTCAAAATATATATCCACATTCGTGAACTGACTTGTAAATTTGTGGTAAAACGTAACTGTAACTAAAGATATTTAATGCGTATAAATACTTAGATGTCATAGAAATGAGTAGAAGTAGACATGTACTACCTTTGTATACATGCGGACGTTATTTTAGTGATTTTGAAAGAACCATGTGGTGATTGAGTGCTATTTTGAATAAGGATCCAACGCATACATACCGTATGTATGTGATAAGAAGTATACCTACATAAATCTATAGAGAATACTGTTATTTATTTATTGAGTAAATGAAATGATCTGTGCTTTAAGTTACAATGAATATAGTATACTTTTTGTGTTACTCTATATTTATCCTGCTTTGTTATATATTATTATTATAAATTATCACATCACCTTTTACATAAAGCTACGTTTTGAACACAGTTTAATAGAAACTAGGAATTTTAGTTAGGCATGTGGTATTTAATTACTTTTTCATACCGTCATCTCCTACTTTGATGGTTTGTCACTACAATTGTACATTACCTGAATCATTGAAACTCAAAACTCGTCATTCACACACGTGCGAGATTTCATATATTCGTTGTATATTATAACTACCTTTATGTTTTGTGCTGCCCTTTTAAAATTCACACACACACACCCAAAATCAGCGATGATTCATGTGTTGTTGGTAATTTGTACATAAAAAAGTTGTTGGAGTTACTTTCCTTAGCGTAAAAGAATTTGCATAGGTTTACAGAGCAGCCTTTTTACCTAGTCACAAGGGCCCTGGAATTCGGATTTGCACTTGGAAATTGAAATGAGTAGTAGTCCAACGTCATCATCACTAATTTCAGTTTCAACCCCTTTCCTGTTGATTTTAATAACAATTTTAGCTGAACTAGTAGATGGCTCAAGGTTTTCAAACAAATCAGTGATTTATATCTACCTGAGATTAACGCACAATCAACTTTCTCTGAATCGTCATCATATCATTTACAGCAGACCATTGTTGAAATTACCAAACACAATTTATAATTACTGAAGGGTCTTTTCGTTGTCAGAGTCCCATCTGCTCATCTTGTATATTTTACGAAGTACAACTTTCAGACTACAAGTTTTTGCAAAGTACCCAGTTTACAAGACTTCGACTTTGCCTTAAATACGTACATTTCAGTCCAAGGAGAATTTCCGAGCCAATTCCTTGTGCAGGTTCAAAAGGTTGCATTTTTATATATTTTTTAGGGTTAAGCACCTACTTAAATAGTTGTTTATTGTTTTTTTTGTTCAGTCTCTGTTTTCTATATGCTAAATAGACAGTCACTCAAGAATTTTGTGAGGGAAAGTTTTTGTAGTAATATGTAGACCTAAACATCTAGTGTTAGATTGTTGTATAAAACCGAAATATATTTTAACGACTACTGTTTTGCAGATAACCTACACTACAGTACCATTTGGTTATCCGCTTCATTATCATTATATAATATACATTACCTACATAGATTACTTTTTAAATTATTTGTCTGTACATTGAAATAAAATGATTGTTGATAAATAGTTGGTGCTGTGTGTATAAAGAGTTTGCCAAGTTGATTTGGCCCCATACCTAAATGATCACCAAAATATAACACACTGAAAAAATTACCCGTTACATACATATATTTGTTTATTACAATTACATTGCTAATTATTTAACAGCACTTTAAGGGAATGTTTGTACCTGTTATCACTGTGAAATCAATTGTTGCCATCCAAAATCATGAAATCAAAGAAATAAATGGATGATATACATACTTGTCTTAAAAGAAATTTTAATATTTACTAAGCATTCACTACACAAGTTGTGTTTTATGTAAGTATATATATAGTATATACAAATATATACATGCGAGTTTTTATGAATTTTCGGTATTCGGAACGTCGTCAAACGTATTGTTATTTTTTTAAGAAAAAATGTTACACTGATTAGTTCGCATAGGTTGGTATAATGGTGAAATGGAATGTTTTTGTTTAATTCTAAAAATAATATTACTAGGTAATAGTGTAGTCTATAGTATGTACTAGGAGAAGAAAAATATTGAACCAAAATCTCAATGTGAGCCAACCTCTAACACTCATAAATGAGATGAAAAAGGATTTGCAAATTTTGTCTTACCAGGATAATATGGGTAATTTCACTGCTTTCACATTTGCAAATAAACGAATTAAGCTTTACCAACTATTTTGTAAAGACTCCTTAACTGATTAGGCTGAAAAAATGAGAAACTAAAGTATGTATTGTCGATCTTAAAAAAATGCAATGCTACAGGGTTACAAGTAATATCGGAAATTAACTAGTATCAATAATTATCAGAGTTTCGATAGTGTTTGGATTTGAATGTTTCTGCAGTGATAATTTTCATGTGTGTTGGCTAAGACAAAGAAGTTTATTCCATGCCCTTCGAACCAATATAATAAGAGTAATAAGCTATTTTACGTATTATTAAGGACGTTTGGAAGGCAAATCGAATTTATGTATTTGTGTGGAGTTCCACCAAACTCTCACGGCTTACTACACTTGATGATGAATGATCTTTGTTCAGATACCATCCTCGTTTGCTTCGTTTTGTTTGGTAAATCATCCCCCAGATAATACATATATATATTTAACAGTTTAGTGTAGATATTTTCAATCTTCTTATTCACTTAAGAGTGTAGCTTACGATTAATACTTACATTGTATATGGGATTGTAAAAAATCTTGTTCTCATTTTAGTAGTTGTTTGTAGCATAGACATAGTTCAAAATATTTTTACATTTCCACTCTTTTAGTTTTTGCTTACATCTGTATGTACAATATAATACTGGATTGTAAAGATTTTGTTGTACTTCTTGGTTTATTTTTTATTTCATTTGTCTACCCTTCCAAACGTTGTTCTGTTTCTAGGCCCTTTTACTCTTCTGTTCTGTTAGTTGATTTCGTGTCATTACTTTTATCTTCTTCATCCATGAATTCACCCTCACATGTTAGCTTTAGTATATATTATTTTCGTTTTCAAAAATTCTCACTCACACCTGGGCTCCTCATTATTAGCAATAAAATATATTATGTATCTGATTACCGGCGATTCTTAAGAAAATATGCGTGTTTCCATGAAAATTACCCTACCTGATTGAAGTAATGTAAGTAACGTAGGAATATACTTGTTCCGTAATTGATAGGAAAGAAATAATATGTCTGAATATATTATGATTGATGGCTTATCAATACAGTTTACGTACTTGCATTAATTATCATAAGGGATGGTTAGTGAGTTATCCGAAACGTTGTAAGATACTTAGTTATCTATACATTCAATGAAGGTGGGAAAAATTGTTACAAGTATGTCTGATAAAAATGGTAAAGAAGCTAAAATAGCAACAGAAAAATAATTGATAAAAACCATCATGCTTTTACAAGAGTAAATTTCCCTTGATCAATGTTCTGTAAAACGAAAATAAGAAATAAATGAGAGTCTCTTGCTCTGTCTGTACAAAACCCTCAATGTCTTGACTGGGCTGTGCTTTTTTGTCACAGCTATTTTTGTGTAACATTTATCATGATATTGTTGTTATTCACGATTAATATCGAGTAAATTATGAATACCTAAAAACTGAATATATACACATATGGTCTAATGTCTACATTGTAGATAATACGCATTGTAATTGTTCGTTAAAGCTCTAATAGTGAAATGTTATCTATCATTGTAAGCCTACTTGTGTCGAATAAAACATCGTGTCAATTTAATAATTCTTTGGTCTCAATCAATCATTTTGTTATGAATCATACAATCATATATATCCATCCAACATAATTTCATTGCATAAGATACATCATTTCAGTTCATGAGAAAAACTTCGATAAAATCTATAACTGCTCAACATACCGGTTTTATTGGCATGTGCTAGGAATTATGTTTTGTATTTCATTCGGATATTAAAGTTTCTCCAGATTTTAAAATTAAAAGTCATACTACAATGCATTGTTTGTAAAAGCTGGCTAACTCGCATAAATAAGGTGAAATACATACTGCATCCATATTCACATTGCGTACTGAAACAAAGAAAGCACTCCAACGAGTAAGCCTGCCACCTAACATTTTGCTCTGCATCTAACACAAACCACAAAACTTTTACAACAGGTCCACAAGATGGATCTCATAGTTAAAAACGTTGTTTGATGTATCTTACAATAGCTAAGTTGACGACTGATATCATGCACTAATTCTTACTTACTTAAATCTGAGTAAACTTCAGTTAACTGAACTTCAAAACAAGTCGAAAGCATTTACATGACGCACAGAAAAAGTTGATGCGCCGTAACAATTAATTGCGACTGCGATCGAGTAAATCCGAACTTGTTTGAGCTTAGTCAGTCTATAAAAATGCCGATTAGTGGTCATTTTCCTGTCTTGTTTAGTGGTACCGAATAAAATATCTCTCAGCTATTCAGATGCCAAATAAGGAATTTTGTTATGTGGTTTGATTAGATGATAACGATGCTAATGGTATTTCATAAAGAACCATAAAATTTCGTCACTCTTGTAGTCTTCTGGCGTATTGAACACTTGTATAAGTTTACACGTATATGCTTGCATGATGTCAGTTGCCTAAAATGTAAGTATTTTTCTTTTCACGCAACCACATAACTTGAAACAAAAAAAATTCAATTTAAATCACAGTCTGAAATGCTGAATTTACTCCTGGTTGCTAACATTCCAAATGTACGACAATGACATAATATGCATAGTTTTGCCAATCCGATGTACTCGCTTTTGCTAATTACATTTTCTTGTCGAGTCTTTATATTGCTAGGAGAGTCAATCCATTACTTCTACTGATACAAAACGATGCTGTGAATTCTGACTCGATTGTTTTTTTGTATTATTGCATCTGTAATAATCCATCATTTTAAATATAATCCATATGCAAGTTTTCGTTTGCAGTAACTAAAAGTGTAAGTTAAAGCTATTTAGAAGTGTCTAACCTCTTCTTACATCATTTTCTACCAGTATATCACCAAGTTTGAAGGTAGTTAAAGGCACCCACTGGAGAAATACGGTAATTTTTTAACTTTTAAGGATCCATACATGCACCCCCTAGTGAGTCAAGACTCGTGTTTTACTCTGGAGCTGCAAGATTCTTCAAAATGAGATAGTGAGATGAAGCTTCTGAACCTCAAGAGAGTCGAATGTTTGAGTTGACTGCTGTTACAACGAAATGAGGCTCCCTCCTACCCTGATGATGAGAATTTTGTAAATAAAAGTACACACAAACACGTTAGCTCAGATTTCGTTTGCTACCACCATATCATCCTTCCAACATCTCCAATCTCCCTCATTTTTGTTTTTTACACAACAATTCTCTTGTGGTTACCCTATTGGCAAGTCAAAATGATTAGTTGGTCGAATTCAGTCAGTCCTATTTCCAAATAATACATGTATTACACCATAACAATATATACAAAAATACCACATAAAACCTATGAGTCCTGCTATAAAATGATTATTTATACTGAATCTGAAGTCCAGCTATATTAAAACTTATAAAAAGAATGATCAGATTGTGGAATTTCATGTTTTGAAGAGCTGGAGTACTCTAATACGCCTTAATCTTCCATAATCGCCATATTGTCAATGACACTTTCCAGTTTTTATTGGAATGTACTCCGGTGGCTTATTATAAAAAATATAATCTGAAGTTACAATATACCACCATAGTATAATGAATTTTTGGTGAGGCGATAACTTTAGAAATTGAAAGCAAGGAAAAAAGTTCGAACATTTTACATACATGCGTGCATACATAAATTGCCCAAAAGTATTCGTTTAGGATCAAATATCTAAATCACTTCTGTGAAAAATGTTTTTTACATAAAAAAAATCTCTACTACGATGTTCCTTGGTTGTTGCACTGATGACAATACAATAGTCGTTTATTGCCTACTGTGTACTGTAAGGGGTGCACCTAGTCCTCCTTCATAAAAGAACAACATGTTTGCGGTATGTGTGTGTGCATATTATATGAATCTTTTCAAGTACAGAATCACTATGATCATCATCTATGTTAACTACTTAGCTTCTCTGCTCTCCAACGTTGAACATTGTGTTATAGGGTAGAGTTGAGGAGCACGAGAAAGAATAAGTTTCAATATCATTTGTAATACAGCTACGATGGGGTTCCACAATAACAAAAAGCTTGGGAGACAGGGGTACTTCCTTCAAGCTTGTTAGACAACATTAATCGTTGGCCACCCAGTGAGACTGTCATTTTCGGTGAAAAGGGACTAACACCACGGATACATGATATAAGCACGGACATATTACGTATAATTGAATAGCATTGACTGGCTAAAGTAGTAGGAATATGTCCGAGCGGAGAGGTGAAAAGGCGAGAAGGTACTGATCACCTCGCATCATTGTATAAACTCACAAAAGTTCCAACTATTGTGCCCGTAATATACATAGTAATAATAATTTATATAAATTGCTCCTATACTTTATGCAACCTGGCTACACACACTCCACGACGGACTTACTGTTTACATTCACTTGGATTTTTTTTACTTTGTAGAAATTGTTGCTGGCTGAGATGAGCATTACTTGTGACTTGGAATGAAAATGACTTCTGAGCTGCTCACTCGTTCTTGGTGTGATCTTACTTCCCTTGTCTTTTTATGTTTGTCTCCTTCAGGGCAAAACGACATTTACACACATGTTCCGACAATATAGCTGAGGAACGGTGGTGATACAACTGAACTATTGTTTTTATGGAGAATTATAAGAAAGGTGGTAAAACATCTTTCAGGGTAAAATCAAACCAGTGTGGGGATAGTTGCAGATTGTAGGGGGGATATATGTTGTGGGGATGAATGGGAATTGGATATTGACACTACCTCCAATTTACGATAATAGGTATTTCCGAAAACCACGATAGCATGAGTAGCGTGGGGCAGTGAGAACTCAATGACAAGGCATAATATGTATGTTAATTGTTTTTGATTAATTAACCATGATTGGTATATCTGATTAAGCTGAAAATCATTAGGGATACTTCCCTTTACCTAAACAATCATTGAGCAAATTTTTATAGGAGATTGGAGTAATAGTTTCGGAGTTATTGTGCGGACATCCATCCACCTACCGACAATGTGTTAGTAGGCATATACAATACACACGATTCGGTTTGGATTTTAAATAAATAAAAAGATTTTTGCCTGCAGTGTAACAAGCATTTCCGTGTTCCACAATCTATGTGTATCTATGTGTAATTTAATCAAAAGGATGATGACACCGCTAAATCTCAAATTCGTAAGTTAGGGAACCACTACTGTTACTTACTGCAGCTACTACCATACCACCGTTCCACCACGCTATCATTATAGTTATAGGGAGATACGATGAGTACACCTGCAGAAGGATTTTTATGTCCTTTGTGAAATATGTGCTTTAGTCAACTTCCATATTGTTTGTTATAAACACATATACAAAAGTACATACTGATGTGTACAAGTAAGGTTGAGTGCTTGTAACAAAATAAGATTAAAACTTTGAAGAGTCGCCCAACCCGGATTATATGGTATTCGTCTCTTGAGCAATGTACATCATCAGAATATAATTATGTTAAAAATTGCATAGTTTCCAACATTTATTGCCCATTTTATGCGTCACTTTGTTTCGGACTTGGTGTGGAGGATGGAGGAAGGATAAAGCTTTTCTTGGGATTAAGTATGCATGCACATCTTCAAAGTTTACTGCAGGGTTGTCTCCCACTATGTACACACGCCATGAAATATTTTACAACTTTCGGTCTACTAGATTAACTAGACTCAATTACTTATTACCAGTAGCCGAGTAGTTATGCGCTTTTCTCCTACCTCGTTACAGGATTTTCTTGACGACGACCAGAAATGTTGGAGATATGCATAAGTTTGTCTCAACGTGAAAGCACAACTTTTAGAGTTATCTCAAGGTTTGTGTGTTACACGCTAAAAAGTTGCTTGCTAAAGTGAAAAGCTTGCCTCTCAAATGATATATTGAATGGTCATTTATGCTAATTGAGTAACGTAATGAAGTAAGTGACGTTGCATGTGTCGTACAACGGAAGTTATCAAGAAGGAAACACTCTGATAAGAACAGGAAATTTGAATGGAGCATCATCATGGAGCAGTGTATTATATTATGCGATAAAAACTTCAAGAAACGTAAGTCCAGAAAGACAGGTTGCTACAAGAGGCAAGGTCCTTATCGTAAATCCGGTTTAGCACAATTTCGTGAAGATCATTTCTTACCACTTATTTGCCTGATGTCAAAATAAATATTAAATCAAGTTAATATAGTATCATCTACGTCCTCAGATCTTAAAGAATCGAATTTTCTCTGCATGAATGCATGACCCGTCAACATAATCTGGTATACAACCCTCTATACTTCCGCATAGGTATATTTCGTGTGATGCATGGTAATGGACGTGGCCCTCGTGTTGGCTATTAGTCAGGATGGAAAGTAAACTTGTTCGAAGGAAAATGCGATCTTGATGGTAATATCGTAATGGTTGGGCGAGTTGTGCGATAATGCATCACGTACTATCCAGCTGGATCCTTGCGGGCGATCACATTTTAATGCAGTAATAGCTTCTGGAGTAGTTTCTCACTTTCCCAACTCACACACTTCTATGCACCCTGAATATTTCTGCTTTTTTAGGATGGACACAAGATGAAAAAGTGCGACGACTTATTTTACTGCTGGAACCGAGCGGAGGTCACCTTCGTTCACATATTTTCTACAAATTTGATTTTTGCAGTCACTTTTTTGAGAAAATAATTTGTCAGCGTGACATTATTGTGGTCAGCTGGTCAAATGTGTGTTTACTTTCCTCTCATGAATTTATTGGTCCTGTCCAGTGGCAAGGGCCGTGGCGTATGCAATATCTTTTTTTTGGAGGAGAACAGTCTCTTTACCCCCACTATTGTTATGAATGAACGGTTTGGTGGACAATAAGAAGGCAATATAGCGTGAGCAAGGTTTATGGCAGGCATACATTAATATTGGTAGAGCTGAAGTTTGCTATTATTCTTCCTTGACTCGCTTAAAAAACTTGGACCGTCGAATCTTTTTTTAGAGATATGAGAAGTACGCAATTGTTGACTGACAAGAGATTCCTTTCCTTCCGTACAATTTTATGCATGACTACTCCTAACGCAACTTTATACACTTGCCCCAATATTTACGAGGACTGGGATGATGGTATTTATTTATATATATTTATTGTTCCAGAAATCCAGTTCAATTGGGTGATTTATGAAAAGGGTATTGTATTCTATGGTATTTGGAGGACCAAGTAGGAGTATTGGGTTGGTTGACTTTGTACGAGGAGTCGAGAGGAGGACTAACAAAACGAAAATTTACTGTTGATTTTATTACAAACGTTTGAAGTGTCCAACAAGACCTCGACGTCAGTCGTTGAAGTTAAATTTATGATTGGAAATGGTCGTGAATGTACTTTTTTCGATCAAAGAATTTTTTGGCATTTGAAAGAGGTAGAGAAAGAGATCGGTCGTGTTGTGTAATCATTTTATTTTCTTTTCTTCGACTTGAGCTGTTTTGCACAAACTGGAAATTCCTGAAAGAAGCTAGATCTGATAAAAAGGTAAACTCTTGTGTTTACGAATGTATACATATATATATATACAGTCGATATTTATCAAGGAATTCAAGTGTCACATTGATTTTCAAAGAGATTTGTTCAGGCATCCATAAATGTTCGTTTCGTGCTTCCCCCTCCAAAGCTCCAGGAAAGTGTGTATCTATCAAAGTGCTTCATCTCAATCGTATTAGAAGCGTTTAAGCCACAATGGAACGTTGGAGAAACATTGCATTACAATCTTCCTCTGGTCGCCTCCTTACACACAACTGTTGTGAGTGAGAGAAAAAAAAAGAATTTTGTTTTGAGAGAACAGCAATGTGACAGCCGTACACAGTACTTGCACACACACACAGAGGCATAATGTGATACAGATTACAAATAAGCACATGTACGCATTCAATATGTATGCAATATAGCGCGGAGCCACTAGTTTATAGCAAGAAAAAAGAAAATCGTCAGATCCACTTATAGAGTTGTAATATAAAGGAGATCAGGAAGTTGTGTTTTAGGACTAACGACCCGGACAACAGAAAAGTGTCTTGAAATTTGGAATTTCTCGGTTTGATGTGTCTAAGAGCATCCATATAATCCTTGATCTACACGTATGGCAATAAAACTGAAAAGCCTCCCTTAAGTACTCCTGAATTTGTCAGAAGTGCCCTGTTTCATCGCTTATCTGGCTCTGGGTATGAGTGCAAGGTACTGTTTTCCTTCTTGATTTCCGTGCCTATGAAAGTGGAATGACTGGGACTGCTGTAGGCTTACGTAATTTCCCACAGCTCTGCAAGAGAAAGGAATTGAATGAGGCATAGTTGTTCTTACTACTATGAGTATGTATAATATCAGCAGCAAAAGTCGGAGCTTGCATGAGGGAAAGAGAAACCAAAGAAGGAAAACATTTCAACTTACAATCTTTCTTGAAAAAGAACTTAATTTCACCCTATCAACTTTTACTTTGTATTCATACTACTAGAAAATGTACTACGGGCATTAAAGCCGTCGTATGACTGTTTTACCACCACAAAATGCCATTGAGCCCTCCTCCGCGTAACTTGAAGCTTTTATGAAAGTTAAGCAAAAGTGAAGTTTCCCTGTAACTAGAAGCTACACCGCGGTGGCGATCACTTCCTTCCTTCCCCTCATTTCCATATGTATGAAGAGAAAGGACGTTTTGCGAGTCAAATCAAGAGGAATTTATTGGGCTTCACATTTCAAAGACACAAAATCGTGGTTGCTGATGTGATAGCAGTATCCCTCAAAGCTCTGTAAGGTCTATATAATATACTTACTTTCACTTTCCCAATCCCATCACACCACGCTTGCTCACACACCAAGTGACACCGGCTGCATATGATTCATATTTGGTTGCTGATGTGCTCCAAGTCTGCTTTTCCCCAATGGGGAAGAGACAACAGCAGACGAGAACTGTTATCAGCTCTAAAAATCTTGGGAAGCTGCGACGCTCCTCTTGAAACATGAGACTGACTGGTTATCAACCGACTTTAAACCTTATAATTGTTTCCGTAAAATTAATGTCAGGCTATTAGTTTAATTAAATTAAGTACTTTACCATTCCTCCGCACTAGTGTCCATCATTCTCATCACATCAACAACAACACGAGCTCATCATTTCAGAAAGGAAACGCCACAGCGAAATTCCACGCACTTAAAGCCACTCGGTTCAGACGCATGAAGCATTTAATTCGTTTTACATCAGAGAAGGATTTGCTTTTGCTCCGTTGTGTAGCTCATTTCATCTTTTCTCCAGTCACAAAAGTGTGCAGCTCAAAAAACTGGCTGTATGGAGGCACGTCTGAGTGACCAAATCAAAGTGGAATGAATTGTTGGACAGAAGGAGGAACGCTATTCTGACTGAGTGACGGAGAATGAAGGATGAGAATTATTATTATGAGTGAGCATTTGGTTGGGAAACTGCATCAAATCAAAAGATATCTAGCGAGGGACTTCAGCTTTTGTACCCTACATGATAGTGATACAGAAAAAGAGAGCGACGTAAAAAGAGAGTATTTGATCCTAAAATCCGTGCCACTACAGTCATGAGGATTAAATGGATGCTATGAGAAGGCATTATAGCTGAGAGTAAAACTTTACAGGGCATGATGAAGCACGCGTTTCCCTTGTCGCTTACTTTCATAAAGATATCCGCCGTATTGCATTATTTCTAATTTGTATGTATGCATCTACAGACCTACTACTATAATATAAATACATAATATAATATATTACTACTCCTTCTACAACTCAAACACAAAGCAGTGTATTTTATACGCTCATTCATAGCTATAAGCTATAACCGAATAACCACAATCAGTACTACATATACTAGAACCAACTGCAATTGCACTATTTTACCGATACACCAGGCCAGATCACTGTCATTCTATCCAGTACGTGAAGCGTACGCAGAACTTTGCATGGGACACTTAAGTATTATTATGCATCCCTCTGATCTCCGCATTTGTTTTGAAACTGGATACGATGTTAAGTTGAATACTTATTGCCCCGTTATCTTTATACTTTCTTCTGTCATTCAACAATGACATCGGATATGAATGGCAGTAGGAAAGATTTTAGTTCAGATTCTGAAATCATTTCCCGATTTGCATTCACTTTCCTCGTTTCACACAGAGACGTACATATGCACACATTGAATCCTTCCTAATCTTACTGGCCTTTCGCTTTGTTGTACAAAATATCGTGTCTACCCTTCCGCCTTTTTATTCTTTGGTTTTTATTAAATAACCATATTTATTGCAATATAATACCAGAGGCAAAGTTCGGCTAAACTGTCAGTTGTGATATGATAAAAAAAAGTCAAATATAATATTTGGTATGAAAGGCAAAATATTTTGGTTTGAGATTTGTAGAGATTTGATACGATATTGATTAATTCCCTTTGTGACCATTCCTATCATTCCGTAATTTCAAGATTTTTATGCTACCCTGCACTTTCCCAGCACTGGGAAGATTACAAAAACATTTAAGTGACGGCTGTCTTCCAAAAGTAACAAGAATGGCATGGTACAGCGAGTTGTTTTAGGAAATTTTCTTGGAAAAAAGTTTTTCATGCCAAAAGATGTCCGCATTTTGTTTATTGAATTCAGCTCATACTGAATTTTATCTAGAATCTAGACTGCTGAACGGAAGCTGAAACTTTTTCATATGACTACATAAAACAAGTAGAGTTTTCAGAGTTTCACAATAATATCAAAATACATTCCAAAAAATATCAAGCATGTAATATTCTTTGTGTACAACAAGCTCATTTTGAATAATGAGATGGGAAACAGTATTTAATACATGTAGTTTCAGAGAGGAAGTCCAAAACTTTGTCAATTTGATACTATACAAGCTGTAGACACAATAATAGCATCATATACTCAAAAATATTGACAGCAAGTGGCTGTTTGACATTTAAATTGGGTAAATACGTAAATCAGATCAGAAAAAAAATACTAGTTAGTCTATTTGAATCGTGCTATATTCATGATGCTTGTGAGATATTGTAAGAAATTTCAAATCAGGTAACGTTTCTGGGCGCAATATTAAAATGTTTATTACAATGAATCGGAAGCAACAGCACAAAACACTCTAAATTACTTAATGTATGCATGTGGAGAGACAAGAGCTAAATCGGAAACCTACTTGCATGTTATAAAAGCCAATGTTTTAGATAACATGACTGTTACACTTTCCAGTTCGAACAAATTCAAAGGCAACGATCTGTTTTAGTTATTTTTTACTATAGACTTTAACAAGAGGGAAGTGAACTGAAGTCGTCAGCTGCTGTAACGAAAATCGGCGTACTTCTCAAGTTGTGGCCCTCAACAGCTCCGAAAGCTGGTGGAGTATGAACAGTTTTGTGCTCTCTGTGTTTTTATGTAACATAAGGAATAGCAAGTCCCTTTCTTCACATCACAACTGCACGATTTTTCCTTTTCTTCTGTGTATGAATGTTCTGAAGCTGAGGACGATGGTATTCATTCCGTACACGCTTTGTGCTACTCCGACTAGAAATATGCGCTAGTTGGGGCATTGCAATGATTTAATTTCTGCCACATGGTTGAATCATCATGAACATGATGAATGATATTCTTCGATCTTACACTGTCTAATATTTTCGCCTTGTTACGCTACATTGCATCACCACAATCACAATAGCCACAACAAGGAAATGAATGAGGGTAGGAATAGGAATGGCCAACCCCCTTCTCAATCTGTTGAAGGAGGCCCGCATCCAATATTTCTAACTTCAAACACTCAATGACATCCACACAACTGTGGTAACTTAATACTGTCGATGTGTTGGAAAGAAGATGCGTAAAGAATTATTGGAACCGATTCTCTACAAGCAATTTACGTTATAGAATTGAAGGTTTCTAGTATTGAAGCTAGTTAATGTAAAAGTTTTAAAAAAACATCATTAATATTTTTTTAAGGTTTAAATACAGATAAATCTGTAAATGACTCTGCTATTATTCAAAATACGACCAATCATGGGCTGTATGCGATTAAATACACCATAGTATAGTTTTTGTAAAAATATCGTCGGCAGGTTGACAGACTGGAGAATAAAAGGCAAATGAAAACACAACGAGCTTAGCAGAGAAAGTTGGTCTTAAATATTAGCTAAATCTCAGATTTACAGTCCAAACTATATTCTGTGAACTGTAAGCAGATAAGTACTCTTTGCTGAGCACAAGACGCATCCAAAACTATGTTTCTGGGCCTCAATGCCGTGTCAAATTGGATTTATCCTCGTTAGTGGTCACTTGAGGATATTTACTCCAGCAATAAAAACAAACTTGTTGTGTTCAGTAAGCGTAGCATACATACGAATCAAAATCCGGAAATTTCTACTATTCTAATTAAATAAAGAAAACATATTGCAAAAGATTGAGCTTCCTTTTTCTAACGAATCATGAATCATCCACCAAATAAGCCGATTTCGATTCAAGTAAATGCATTTCGTATACTTTTGATGCAGTTATGTGGTAGTACGTTAGTAGCATTTTATCCAATTTATTAGAACATTCCACATTGTTGTACTGCAATACAGCCACGATGTCTAACTTTTCTTAAGAGAAGAATAGTATATGCCGCTGGCGGTAAACTCACACACAAAGAAACTTTATTCGTTCGTTCATAGCGGCGCCATAGATGAAAATAAAGTTGGAGAGTTTTCATGACAGAAAACTAGATAACTTCATACATACATTTACTTACGTTTAAACCCCCTATCAAATATGTTCCAACCGAGATGACACACAAGCAGGCAGTAGTCAACTTAATCAAAACGGTTATCGGAGAATTTTGCTGCCACGAATACTCCCTCTGTGGTAGTTTATCACAAAACTCTCTTGTTTGGGAATACCTTGATGTCTGCGCATTACTGAAGACACATGGAAAAGAACTCGAGCAAAAAGAGATCTTTTGGAGAGATAGCCATGCCACACACGCAACAACGTTCTCTTTAAAATGATGTCTGAATGATTTTTGGTTGCTATCAGCTATCAGTCTCTCGTTCCCTATCAAAATTAGCTTAACAAGCAGTTCACCCACAATGAGAAGATTTGTTATTATCAAAAGTTTGCTTAGAACATGATATTGTAAAATCTGTCTAAAGATGAAATCCTCACAAATTTTATAGCCTCCTTCAAAAAGTTTGTAGTCATATTAATGAGCTAAAAGATGAAACCTCATACTCTCTCTCCATTATACCTTCTGACAGTCATCAAGCCGCCGGGGTTTTGGATACATGACTGACGGATGCTAAAATGACATAAATGTCACAATTGGTGACATCAAAAGTTGTGCACAAATATCTTACCAGACTTTTGCAGTCACACTTGTTACGAAAAATATTTATTCGCTTATTTTATAACTATCATAATCTTGATTTTATACGTATCGCACACACTGCATCTTTCCAAAGTCGTAGTTTTCTTTATAAGTTGAAAAAACATGGTTTGCTTATTCATGTTTGTAATAAAATGATGATATTCTGAATTTGTTAGATTGGATGAGATATATGATATATGGAGTAATAAACCCCTTGAAGAATATACATCTGACCGATCTAAAACTTCATCTTCAGACTTCATTTTCTAAGCACCAGAATTTGACATTTATTTTACAACATTGCGCCAGAAATATGCTGATGCCATCGTACTTATCCTATCGTATGCACACTGAAATCTAGATAACGGTGAAAGTTTTAGAGGGCAACTTTCAAAAAAGGCATAATATTTCAGAGACACACATGCTGATCTTGCGTATTCATCAATCTTGCAATAATTTTACTACTCTTTGTGCATTTGCAAACGAGGTAATATTTTAATCCAAAACTGAAAGGTAAAGCTGCTTGCAAGAAAAAGTTTTTGTGGGTACAAACAACCAACCGCCATGCAAATTAATTTTTGTGTACTTCAGTTGCAGATTTTTACGAGGATGGTATAATATGAATGCACCAATAAATATCTTATTTGAAACATTTTTATATTTTATGCATATTGCGTATTTTCAGAAGGCACCTTTAGTTGCTACCATTTCTGAAGGTGGTGCTTGACAAGGTGCAATTGTTTGAAATGCGTATCAACATTTTATACAGTTGATTTCATGTTGATGATATGCCATTGCTTGAGGAGCTACATGGCAGCAGTAGTTGCAGCTTGCAGCAAGGATCAAACCAATATCCGTATGAAAAACATGTTCAGAATGGCCCTAAGGGTAAAAGAAGATTTAAATTATGTGATTTAAATCATGTTATCACATAAATATCAACCCTATGCAAAAGTAGAATAGGAATATGAATTAAAACACCGCTTGCAGTATTAATACAATCCAGCATCAACAATTTCCAAAATAGAAACCGTATCACAATACTAACCAGAGAGAAGTATTTATATTCCAATCTAATTTCTAAAAGAGATAGCCGATCCTTATTCTTTTCCGGCTGAAAACGCATCCTGATCACCTATTGATTAAATTGGTAAGACTCGCGAAGTTACTTAGATTATTATCGATTGTCTCTTTAACATCCAGAATGGCGAATGGCCCAAACAAATTAGGCATATTTGAATCTTTATTAATGCTGCTTATTCTAAATTTTATTCTTTAGGAAGCAGGATGCAGTCAGCGTATATCAAAATTTGAGTGGTAAACACATTTTGGTTTTGAAATGCTCATTGGTTATAATATGTCATTGTCCGTCTACTGTTTCATTGTTTAAACCAGCTTGATGAGGATGACGTACACCTAGTTACATTTCTGTTCATCTAATATTGTATGTGCTGGTGAGTTCAGCACGCGAACTGTATATACAAACTGCATAAGATATGCCGAGCACAATAAATTTGAATAGAGCTTCTGCTGGAGAATGAGTGTGCTTCGTTATTGAGTAAAGATCTGTTGTAATGTGATCAACAACCAACAACAAAACATTCAGCCTTACGAAGAATTCGAAGATGAATCCAATGTGAAAGAAATACGTCTGTTTTCTCGTCAAAGCGCTTGCTGTTGATGCCAGGTTTTGCTCTCTAACACAAAACCTCTTTCTCCTCATCTTCATCTCTCTGCCTCCTCTCCAGTCTGATCTGAGGATACAAGGAGCTGCCTTCATATTGTGTGAGTTGCCTGCGCTCTGCTCCTAGCTCAAAGTGGGCTTGTAAGCTGTACTACCGTAAAAAGAGAGCTGTAAAGAAGAAGTACATTATTAGCCTGTCAAAGAGGCACCGACACAGAGAGAGAACAAGAATACAAAATTCTCTCTTCTTTTACTCCGGCTATTTATTCATCTTTTTTTTCGCCCATTATACACTGCCATCATTCCTGTAGTCATACATCAGTTGTTCAAGAGCAGCGGCCGTGCTCAGATCTCATAGGGAGACTCTCAGACACTCACACACCAAAAAATCTAACCCACTATGAATGCTACTTCAGCCTCAGAACCAACATTTCTGTGAGGATTGCGTTGCAGTGGCTGTGAAGCAGCTTCAGCTCTTCAGCAGAAGGAAAAAGCATCATCATAGTTGCTGCATCAGTGAGGCAAAGGCAGCCTTTTATCGGCTGGAGGAGAAGAATGGAACGGCTTATGCCAAAGAACAGCGTATGACTTTGGTGTTTAGTGATTGTATGACAATAATGAAATGTAAAAGTAAAAGTCCTTTCAAACCGTTCTTCCTCACCGTCTCTATTCAGCAGCCACAGTGTTTGTATTGTACTCTCGCTCATTATCACTCAGCAACAGTTTTCATGTCATTGTCCACTGACAAATGATATGACACAGGTCAGTAAGTCAGTATATTTTATTACTTCAAATTTACTTCGGAGCCTGTGCGTTCTCACCAACATTGTATAATATCTCTCAAGGCAAAACCAAAAACGTTGATTGGATTGAGCATTGAGCTGAGCTGAGCTACTCAAATAGTAGGCAGTTGTAAGGCTTCGAATTACCTTCCATTTGGTGAAGTTAGTGAATGTTATCTCTGTAGAGAACTAACCGTGGTTTCTTGTAGTTACCCAAGTGGTTTGAACAAAAAAAACCCATAATACTCAGAGTTTGGTTCCTTTATGTGTGTAGTCTTTAATTACGAAGGGAAACCCAATGTCTGTTGTCGATTTAAAGGTTATTAAAAACCACTACCTGTCTGTTTGTTTTTATTCCTAGATGATTTGTATTCCCAAATCAAGCAAAACGTAGTAAATGAGGAGTAAACCGCAGTGAATGCGTACAAAGTTGCTACGAGAGAGAGAGAGAGCTCATCCATTGAAAGTAGCAAAACCCTGGAGGTTTGGTAAAATGCTCAATTAGGAAGGTTCTCAAGTTTCAACAAATGCAATAACATGAAACATGATGCGACTCGAGGCACAGCAGTAGCGTAAGGTCAACTAAAGTTAAGAAGGGATGAGACTGAGGAGAGAATAAAAAAGTGACATTTAGTTTTTTTGTGAGCTCATTGGCAAACTCTTGGGTTTTGTGAATGGTTGTTGTAAGTAACACAGTGTCATCGTCTCCAACCTTCCATGTGCTTAGTTGCAGCTCTTCAACCCGTCAGCTTGACTTGCAAGTGTTATTTATTGAAGAAAATAGAACAGCACTTGTTTGGATCTTGGATGACATTTATTAAATACATAAGCGTCACATTCTTGTTCCAAAGTGCTAGTTTAGCTCATCCATTCATCCGGCTGTCGCTGTTTCATGAACATAATTCAACATCATCCTCATTGCTTCGCTCATCCAGGCAAAGGTCTACCATCAGCTTTTGGCTAAACTCAGTGTGTAAACCCGAGCGAACAGGGAGCAACATCAATAGTTACACTTATTTTGGAGTCAAAAAGGCTCAATGGGAGAAAAATAAAAGGGAGGAAGCCAGTAAAAATAGGAAGAGTATATCATACACAGGAACATTCTTTGGGATGCCAGCCCTCTGCTAAGTCAACTGGAAAAAAACTGGAAAATCTGAAGAAGCACGTTTCACTGCAAAACATTTCTCGTTGCTCGTCGCTGACTCCGTAAAACTTTTTATGCAGCATCAAATCACATCACTGATGTTTGTATGAAATCTCATGATATTTTTTTGTTCCAAGACAAGTTGCAAACAAAAATCATTCAGTCAGTAAAATCAAGAGAAAACTTTTTTTTTTCCTTTGAGGATGTTTATGTAAAGTGTGCGTTTAATATTCGTAGGATGAAAAGGAGTTTGAGTGAAGAAAGGACCTAAAAATGTAGCCAGGAAAATATATTAACATCAAGCGCTGTCACTATTCTATCGTCCTTCATGTCATGATAGATAGCGAGACAAGGGAGAACATAATCTATCTGTCTAACAGAGTCAGAAATATTAACTTTTCTGCAAACTGAACTATCCTTCCTATATACCTACCATTCTATATCTGCAAAAGAGTTCTCTCGCTGTTTTATTTACGAACAAAAAAAACAAGACAAAAAAGAGGAAAACTTAACAATGCTGCTACAATAACTGTCACGTATTTGTATGTATATCAGAAAAGTGAGTTATACAAACTATATTGCGAGAACATTCCTGTACAGAAACTAGAGAAGAAAAAACAACGATTTTACTTCTTGACAAGTGTCCCGTCAGTCTACATCCAAATTGCACAAGTTTGTTGTTTTGCTTATCTTTTATGAGACAATATTTATTCGACACTGAGAGAGAAAGAAAAACTACAAAATGCAATTAACTAAATCTGTCTCATTGTCCACCTCTCCAACGAAGCACTAAAATGAGGGAACACACCAATGGGATTGCGACCTCGTTTTTGCTTTCAAGACGATAGGCAAGAAGAGACCCATCAGTTTCTACAAGCTCCAACCAGTTAAATAAGGAGATGCAAAAAATCCCATACCCTCAAGGTGCATGAAAGGCTTCCAAAGCACCAGAAATCAATATTTCCATTGTCTATTTGTGTGGGAATGCATTGTTGCGTACCGTAAATGGGAAAAATAATGCCGACGGAGTTGATGCGAGAGTCAGTTCTAACGATTTCCATTTTATACACTTTTATGTCACTGCTCACCATCGTCCATGCCAACTGGATGTAAGTGAATCAAAAGTAACCAATTTTATGTTCTCATATCTTTAATCAAAATCTTGAATTCAATTGAATGCACATTATGCCGTACACAACTGCAGACTCATTCACAGTCATTCACTTGAAGCATAAGTCACAAAATGGCCATATCTCGAGACATCTCTAGAAAGCAATCGCTGCTTGTCTATTGAAACTTTCTTCACTAAATTTTAGCTGTCATTCAAAATGTGTCAACATGATTGAAAAACTAATATACTGCCAGTTGTGCACAGTCATAAATTTATTTCTGTAGGGTTGGAGTGTAGGAAAGAAAAACTTTTCGTGTAAATTCAGTCTCTTCAATTAAAAAATGCTCAATGGTTTGGTGATAAGCATACACATCAAAAATGTTGTTAAATGCAGTTTATGATTGCGCGTTTAGAACTATAAGGCTAAATATTAGGCTGCTGTGTGGGAGTGCATTTGGGAAAATGTCAGTTTCTAAAATGGTTTTTAATTGGGTGTTGCGAATTATGTAAATTGTAATTTTTGCTGATTCAATTTTTTAGACAAACAAAGTGATTACAGAGAGATGTAAAGAATATAAGCAACCAGTACAGTATGAAAATGAGTCCGTTCGAGGTATTAGTATAGGCAAAAAATCTATTTAATTACAAAAGTATCCATAAAATCAAGTAAAAGAATGCTGTGTACACTGTACAATGCTTAGAATATCTTGATGTGTTAGCAATTGTCCAGCCTTCAAAAGGAAAAATCAAGAAAGTTTTAATTACTTACTGAATTTGGTACAAAAAACCATCGAAACATTCAAATATTGGGTAAAAGCCTGGAGGCATTTTGACCAAAACTGACTTCTAGCTTTTGGCCTAGACCATGTACTACACACCTCTATAATTGCAGCGCCTGTTTCGATTACAATATACAAATTGAATTTTTGAGTCATTTATATTCATGAGTTTAATGGATTATGCTACAGCTGAATAATCAATCGACATGACTGCATATAGATTACATGGTTGGGAGAGTGCTGAAAGACGAAAATGTGTAACAAACATTTTACCATCTAATTTATTTTATAATTGATTTTCAGTTATAGAAAGCCCATATATTTATTTATTATACAGCTGATTAGCACAAGACGAAATTAAAAGTGCAAGCCCACCTTCTCTTGTTAGTGTGCAAGTCCATGAAAAAAATAGCCACATTGAATATTCAAAATTTAATAGCAATTTTCCATAAAAAGATTTGTGTGAGGGCAGATGTAACAGCACATTATTACCTTTAAAAAATTTCACTTTTAATCCATCTGTCGTACTTTCACGGTTGCTTAGTACTCGTTTTAACAGCTGTACAAAGGGAGCTAGAATGTTGGTTTTGAAATAAAGAATTGTAGACTGTGAGTGCGTGTGTGACGCTAACAGTATATTATTAGACTTTTGTTGTATTTTTGTGTGGCAAAACGTTTATTTACATTCTTGGGTTAGTTTTCAAAAACTCGGGTTTCATTTATCCCCAAATCTAATAATATTATTGCTAGCGTTTAGCATTCTCCTTTTCTCTTCATCTCCCATGTTGTGAAGCGACCAATAAAAACCATTTCAGATGTTACCCCTATCACATCAACATCAACTGCTTCCTGGAGGAACCTACATACATTATATTGATATTAGACTCACTTGTAACGCACACTACTACAATGTTTGTATGTACTGCCAACTGTACGAAGTGTAAAATGTTTTTTTTTGAACTTTCGAACATTTGGGACTCAACATGAAGTAGTTAAAAAAGAATGCTATATACCTTACCTAACACCATATCTATATCATGACAAAAAAAAAGTGGAAGTGGGAACAGAACCACGTGAATTTTACAAATGACACAGGTAGTGCTGGCGTGTACGATTCCAAGCCAAGTTCCTACTCTTGCTTTCTTGTAAAACAACAAAAAAAGGAAAAAAGGAAAAAAGATCGGGAAATGTCATGTAAAAACGTAAAGTTGGTAACGGCACTTTGACGGCAGAAGAAGAGAATATAGTTACACAAGTATAATCTTATTTGGGCTTCCCTGCTCACAGAAGACTCGCTCTCGCTCACACACTCTCAAACTTCTCTTCTTCTTCTTAAATATCCCGACGGATCAGGATCAACCATCACGGAGGAATGTAGTTTGTGATATATACATACATAATAGCATCAGGGATATGGCTGGAATCGCCCTCAACTAAAGTAATGAACAAGAAAGCATTATGAATAGGTAGGATGTCCCAAACATTATATCATTTCTTGTTTCTCACTGACTTAAAACATTTTTCCTCGCATGAAAAGAGAGAGAAATGCATAGTTGCGTTCCTTCCATCCATCCATTCTTTAACCATTTACTACGCTTCATTTTTCATGTTCCCTTGACTAATCAGTGTTCTCAAATTTCAAAAGCAGAGCTTTTACAAGTGTCGCACTGTGACTTACCTACTGGTTAAGTTACTTGTTCCAAATAATGCGTGTGAGTATTCAAATGGCCATGTAAAGAGCTGCCACATGAGCAGCACTAACCTACGTCCATTTCCATACAATGACGAGACAAAAACTGAGATGCTTAATAATGCCACATAGAAGATTCTTCATCTTTTGAAGCTTAGTTGTAGTCAGCTCAACTCTAAGGTACCAACCAACCATGGAAAATATGGGAGCTGAAGGTGATTGAAATTGAAAATGTGAAATGAAAGCAAGTTTCGTTTCACCCTCATCTCACCTCTTTCCTACACCGCAGCCGGCATCATTGTATGCATGTACATATTCGTGATTTCATCTAGTTTACCTGTAGGAATGAAATAAAGCAAGAAACTTTTTTAAAAATGTGTTCCAGTTACCAATATCTATCTTCACTGACTTCTGCCATGGAAGGTTTATGTGGCCTGTTTCTAGACCCACAATTTTCCGCACTGGGTAGTTATAGTAGCAAAATAACTATTAAGTAGATCAAAAATATGAAAATAATATGAGAAATGGGTGAAATTAGACTGGTTAATTTTCATATATCAGCATGTTTATGACTACAACTAGCCCAGCAAGTTGGGATGATGAGCCCCGACAGAAAAAGTTAACTTGGCCATTATGTATAATATCTGTCGGCTGCTTTTGCTCTTCCTCCCATTTTCCTCTCTTTTGGAGCAGCGGAGTCTGCCTTGATTTTTACCTCTGTGTTGAGATGATTAGTTACAACAACGTAATCATAGCATTAGCTCCCACCATTACCATTTGAGTGAGGACCCTTTCCTTCACTGGTTTTATTAAAGGCTAACACCATGTTGTGTTGCAGTTGTTGTAGCTCACATAAATAGGGTCATGCTTGTATCCCTAATGAAGCAAGAAGAATGAAAAACTTTGAAACGTGCATGTGCTCGTTAACAACAGAAGCACCGACGATGTCTTCAAGTGAGAAAACAACGAGCTGCTCTCTCTATAGCCTTCACGTAGGTGGCAAGCTTTTTAGCTTTTATGTTTAACACCCGAGAAAAAACGTACTTAGGAATCACGAGAAACTCGCCAGCCCTGCTAGTTGCTCTGCATAGAACAGAAACAGAAGGCAAATGGAAAACTAGAGCTGAAGCTCAAGATTCCGTAATCAGTTTATTGCCATTTTCAATTCTTACGCAACTATTGCTACGTCGATTGAAAATATTATGCGTCTTCACTTTTTTTTCATGCAATGTGTTTTCAGCTCCTAACTTTGTGTTTAGTATTTTTTACTGGATCGAATCGACTTCATTTTAGAAAACTCTTTCCATCAAGCAATGATGGTTTTTACTATGAACAAGTTAATATTTTCGCACTCAAACATCAGCACAAACTACCTTCTTGGGCCGTAACAATAAAAGTTTTATTAATAAAGATGAAAAGGCTACTTCACTTGTCACGGAGTGATTGTGACTTGTTAATCTTAGCACTTTTCCTTGTCGATCTGCTGCACGAGTCAATTTTTTATATGGGGCATTACAGCTTTATATGACGACGAACTCAATATAATATTCATATTCATGCGCATATTATTAACAAATTTGATGACAGCATCCATGGAGCAAGTTTCACATTGAAAAGGTAAGTGGATCAATTTAAAAAGAGAGAAGTGGTTCGCGTCAGTGTGTAAAAATGTTCCAAGATGAAGAACCCAGATAGACTTGTGTGAAACAGTTTGAGCTGATGGTGTAGAGTAGACAAGTGGTCAAATCTCGGATGTGCAGTAGAATTATTATTTCATAAGAAATTAGAAGCCTATTACCCAGCTGAACTGTCATGAATGAATTATTGAGTCTTGACGTGCTCCTTCCATGGTATCATTTTAAGCTATTATAAAAAGAACCCTATATATTATGTATGTAGTTAGGTATTTTATGTGTGTATGAGTAGTTATGTCGTATTATGTCCGTACGGGAAGCTTTTACACTCTATCTTCTTCTTATGGCATTTATTTACAATGCGTGCTGATAAACAGAGATCGTGAGAATATTGCCGGGGGTGAGATGGGCTGCCGCAATAAAACAGTAATTTGGAAGGACCAAAAGACTGACGGCCGTGCTCTTCTTTTAACCTCACCGTCAGCTAGTTTTCAGATTCATCCTTTAGACACACATACATTTTCACTAATATGGTGTTTTTCGTGTTAAAAAGAAAATAGGAACAGCTCATACTTGGCACATTAACTCAAATGAAAATGTGTTTCCTTCCTAGCTTTTAACTCTCCGACAGAGAGAACAAAAAGCGAGAAGTTGTGTAGGGCCGTGCAGACTCTCTCGTAGACAATACAGTATCCTTCTCTCCATCCAATCCATCCTCATCAATTTTTTTTGTTCCATATTATAACAAGGAAAGGGAATAGAAACTGGTCGGAAGAATCAGGTTCTCCATTGTCCCACTCTATGATTATGTCACATGGACGACAGATAATGACAAAATGATAAACTGTAAAAAAGATGAGAAGGAAACCAACAGTCCCTCACGCAATGTCTCAATGTCATCAACATCATCCTTTTCCACATCTCATGAGCTAAAAAATGTTCGCGTTTACATAGAAGCGCTGCCTCCACAAACATTTTTTTATGATGCCATGAAATACGATGCATAAAAATATAATAAGATAATGCATTTCTTTTTTATGTGGATCCTATCTTTTGTCATGGTATTATCCTCTGTGATAGTAAACACTGGATTGGAGTGCAGTGTGCAGTGCACTCCGTATCCGAGAATGAATGCATTCCAAGAGACTCCGTAGCGGTTTATTTTCCCTCTCTCTTCCTGTCTTATCTTTGAAATTCCAGTCCGCTCGAGTTTTAGACTTTGTTGATATCCAGGTATAGAGAAATGAAATGAAATTCTTTGTTGTTTGTAAAGAGCTTGAGCTTACGTCCGTAAAAAAATGCACTGAGTGTGGAGTACCTTATGAAGAATGAATTGACATACGTTTCAAGCCCACTTACCAATGTTTGTAAATGACTAGGGTACTGTTATTCTAATGCACAAGACGAGGAATCAACATGGGGTAGGTTAATGCATTTATAATGCGATGGGAAAAAAAGAGAAAACTTTTTATTTACATTAGAGATTTTCACTGCAACATGCTCATCTTTGGTGTGACGACGTTAGTCACATCATCGACCTTTCTTGGCGTTAATATTTTTGAAGTGGTTTTGTTTTTAAGGCGGAAATAATGTGCTTAAATTTTAATGAAAACACGTGAAGTGCATACGCACGGAGAAATCTGTGCTGAGCAATGTTTCCCATGAAAAATTATCTATAAAAATATGTAGCAGCTCCTGGAGCACGTGAATAATAACGTCGGGGTTGGCACTCCCGTTGGAGTGAGCGATGAAACATGATTATGGTAATGAAGGATTTATCTTTTTGATTACAACACAGGTATTTGGGAATCGCAAATCATGCTCCTAAAATTCCTGAGGATCAGCCAGCGGATCTAATGCAGCTAGCAGGTGATGCTCCAGAGGACCCCAACGATGCGATAGCTAACTCCGCTCGTGCCGTCTGCAGTGCGCTGCCTGGGCTGGTTGCCCAACAAATTGAAGTTTGTCAACACTATCCGGACACACTCAAAGCTGTTTCAGAGGGAGCCCGCCGAGGGATCCGAGAGTGTCAATATCAGTTTCGTCATGAGCGGTGGAACTGCTCCACTAGAGAAGATGACTACAGCGTCTTTGGCTACACACTACAACGGGGTAATTTAAAACAACTCTTTGTAAAAAGCTAGCACAAAAATCCCAGCATCTACCTTTTTTCAGCTTTTCTACTTTCCATAATAACATCATAAAGGATTCATCATCATAATAGCGAATAATGCATGCATAATATTATTATTCATCCATGCCAAACATTACGTTAGATAGAATGAGAGCCAGCTACCTCATGCATTCCAAGCACTCGTAATCAGTCATTATTTCACTTCATCCTCTGCGTATCTACATACATCAGCTCCTTTTCTAGGAGTCATTACTTTAAATGCAAATCTGATAATAACGTGTGTGTACATCTTTTCACAGGAAAAGTTGGCAGCTAGCAGGCACTGCTTGGCGCATATTGTTCTTGGTGACTGGCGCATATTGTAATTTTACTTTCGCAAAGTAGAGAATACCATCACTCTTATGGTAGCTTCTTCTAGAGTTGAACCTCCATTGGAAGTTTTTCAAAAACTGAAACCTTCAACCCATCGCATCCCCATGTTATTTCGAAAGTATGTAAGTTGCCGGAGAGATAGGTAGATGTTGAAAGAAATATAAAGTAAGCGCCTCATCCTTGGGATCCCAACAGATATATTTAATTGTCAAACTGGGTGCGACCATATAAGATATGTGACACTCCGCTATAGGTTCTACGCGTCTTTGAATGAGGCATCAGCTCTAAAAATCCACATATGGTGAATATTACTTTGGACAAATGATAAAATTTAACACTTTAATGCACTTAAAAACGGAAAAAATCTTCTAGCTATTTCTACTCCACGATCCCATTTTAAAAGTACTTGCGGAGCTTTCTTATCACACTGAAATACTTCGTGTTTCGTTTCGTCCTCGTCTTGCAATTCGATCAAAAGCAATTCTAATGCATCCCATCAGCTCCCATCACAAGTATTAAACACTTGCCGTTGTAAAATCAACAGGAGGGATGCTGGCCAATGCGGGGTTCCTAAAGTATCCGCCAATTTCCAACCTATGTGGTATTTCTCATTAAGGCAACTGATATTTGATGGGATGGAAAACTGCTTGTAAATATAACTATGTATGCATATAATAGTATCTTAGGTTGGTTGGTCAAATGTTAACCGGCGATGATAATATGAAGTTGGGATGAGATTTCAGCTGTGTGAAGAATCTAGCTATAATAACGCTGGCCACCACCAACGTGCAGTAATTCGGATTCCAAACAAAATTTATTGAGCTCATCACTATTCAATAAGGAAAACGATATATTTAGAAGTTGAAAGAGCGGCACATATTGGGTGATGTTGAATAAATCCATTATTACGTAACTTAGCTCAACAAACGCCTGAGTTTGATGATTCTCATACCACTTGTGCTCGCTCATACGTGTGTAAAACTAGTGAAGAGACAGTTTTGGGCTTTGGCAAGATGGATGAGTGTAAAATGAATGGGATACTTGTGTAGTTTCTAAAAAGAATACAGAGAGAGAGAGAGAGAGAGTGAGAGAGAAACCGAAAATGGAAGGCACACTTGGCTTCACTTACATGCATGAAATATTATTTAAATTTAATGTAATATGGAATAATGCTGTTGTGCATCATCATTATTATCATGATCATATAAATGTGTATTATTCTCACTGTGTTTTCTATCAATGTGTGTTTCCTCATTCTGAGTGTATCTTGAGAGCACTCTCTGTCTATGGTTCCGACCATATAGGGTGATCCCATTGAAAGTCATTTAACCATGAGTTTATGAGCTCTGATGGAAGATCTACCTATCTACTTCAACTATCTAAATCGGAATGAAGGATTGAAATCGGTCGGTCGGGGATTCATCTCTCTCAAAAACACTGTTCTCAAAATCCATACCTCATTCTCCGACTCTTTCTCTCTTATATATCTCTCTCTCTCTTTCGTTTCCATCACAGCCAGTTGCTCTCTTTGAATGCAATGCAGAATCATTTTCAATTTAAGTACTTGGTGCAATTTCAATACTATTTTTTCATCGAGAACAAGAGAACAACAACAGCAACAAGATTTACTGTAACTGGAAACTAGATTCTGTGGTCTTACAATGTACTTTAGGGAATAAATCCGTATATAGCATGTTTGATAGAGTGATTACCTACATTCCAAACACATAAGGAAAAGGAGTTCTCTCTCTCTGGCGAGAGCTGAAATGAAATCCATTCAAAATGGACTTCTGTATGGATCTAGCTGGACGTTGGTAATACTGTTGTGAAGGGAATGTTGAATGTGGTTTGGTTTGGTTTGGAAAGACTAGACTTGACTGGACCATTTTCAGCAGAGAGTTCCGAAAACTATTCAAGCGACGATCATACATCAATGTATCCAACTCCGCGTTGTCCATCCCTATCATGCACTTGAACTTTTTCTCGTTTATTCTCCCTCTTGAGCTTGCTCTACCTTTAAAAAAGTCCACCAGCGAAAAATTCTCTTTATCCTCCCGGAACATGTTCAACGTTAGCAGTGTCAGATCTTATTTTCTGATATCAGTCTGATATATTTCATTATGGCTTTGGTTCGATGGCCTCCCTGTTATGACCAAAAGGAAATGCACGCGGATACGTAGTCACTCGTAGAAATTGTTTGTGTCCGCTGTCCGCTCTCGCTTCCTCTCAGTCAGAAGAACTTGCGCCTTACCTTGTAATAATGGTTTAAGTATGTTTATCTGTGGCCAAGCCATCATCAACAACCTTGTCAAACAAGATGACATTTCTTAAATCTGACGTTTTAGCTAGAAAACCAAACCACGACAGCTTCAAAACTCCACTTTCGTTCTGATTCAAAATAATTGAGGGCACTGAGGAGAACAACTCATCTCGCTCAAAGTGATTTCTCATGTCCTCACATTATTTGCTTATTGGTTTCCTGTAGCCAATCGAGAACAGCAAAATCACTTGGCTCACTCCATTTACAAGGCTGAACTCGCTAAATTTTCAAATGATTACATAAATGCTTGCTCATATATAATAGTATGTGCTTTTGCTTCATGTCAAATGTGTTCTTTTCACACACCTTGCAAAACGCGTCTTTATAAAAGAAGTGGATGTATTTCAAAATTTTTTTTTTTGCATTTACCATCATCTGATGATGCTGAAAATCAAATTCTTCGGATGACAGACATCTTACATTCAGATGACTGGTTGGTTGGCTGCATCCCATATTCAAAAGTCTTTACTGGATTTCACACACACACCAAAACTTATCATGTGTCATCTATAATATACCTTTCCATAATCTTCTCCATGCATGCTTTATCTAATGATGATAATAAATACTTTAGGCGGCTGACTGGTTTGACGTTGGTTTTGGCTATAGAGCCGTTTTGCGCCACCAAGAATACGTCTTGGTGTGGTTGCCTTCCGTACATGCACTTTTATATGACGTGACACATACACACACAATATTTTTTACTTTCATTTTTGTCTTGCCTCCAGGAATCATTTTATGATCTGTGATAGAAAATTCAGTGTGCGTGAACTGCATCCTCAGCCAAATAATATCAAATGTGATATGGTTCCCAGTTGTGCCTACAAGTTGTCGGTGTACCAATGTTGCAAAGCAACCATCTACGGTTACAGACAGCAAATCGGTAGAATGCAATGTAATGCGGCTGTTGGTAATGATCAGGATGATGATATAAATGAGGAAGGAGTCGTGTGCATCGAATATTTACGCACTTAGCGGATTGTATGGAAGACAGCAGCAATGATGGGGTATGATGATATTTAACTATGGGGATGATGAGAGTGATGATGATACTTAATATGATGCTCATCTTGATATTGAGAGAAAAGATGCTACTGTTGCCCATTGTGAAATGTGAAGGATGATGCAGATATTTGGTTGCATCTTAAGGGAAAATCGGAAAGAATGGTTTTAGGTGTTGGGCTCATATGGCATCAACATCCTAATCATAAAGCTAAGCCCATTGAAGGGTTTCTTGTATGCGAGTTCAGGTAGAAACTTCGACTAGCAAACTTCTAATTCAAAAGCTTTCACCAAGTATTTCGACATCCTACTTCGTTTTTGTATAGTAGAAAGCGTTGACCACAATTCACGGTCAATGGGACAGGTAATTCGTAAGGGGCACTTTTAACGTTAATGGAATTTGGTGTCTAAAACAATTTCATGATTTGTTTCGGTATTACTGATCTATAAAATGCATACATAAATTGCTGGCAAGATATTAGTTGGGATCGCAACCGAGCCTATTCTCGAATTTGTATTATTTTTTCATTTGCAGCAAATTTAAGGAAGGAATGAAATTTCGTAGCTGTTTCGATTAAAATAGCCCGAAACTATGCGTGAGTTGATAGTTTTGCCAGGTTAGAGCTTTTGGCTTCGACGTTGTTCCACGGAATTTCCTCTCCTGTACGCTTTCAAGTTGCTGCTAAGCCTGAAGCACGTGGATCGGTACCCACACACATAATGCAGCACCACACAGTCAGAGAAAATCTTTTGATGAGTAACTTCGTTACTGATAATCAACTCGTGTAATTAATCCCCTAATGTTACTTCTTTGCGTCAGCTCAAACCTCTTTCCTAAGGATTTATATGGAAAGTTTGAGAAACGCTTTTACTTTTTGATACACTCCTCCCTGTCCACATCATTTTTATTGTGAAATATAATGGCAGCATCACAAGAACAGGAGAGCACTGAGGCTCAAGCAAAGTTAGTAAGCTTCTCGGGATTTTACTACCCATCATATCTTGTTCTTCTCTATCTAACCTAGAGTACCAGTCCTCATCTTGAGTTTCTTGCATCTCTCTCTCTCTCTGTATGCCCATGCAATTGAATTACGGCTATTGTTATTATCATTACCAACTAACTGTGTAAGGTCTGTCTCTCCTCGTTTCATGGCTTCTTAGAAACGAACATGAGTAAAAGCTGAACTCCGCCACATTGCTACCTCGTCATACTCTAAATTATTGCCCAGGCCTGGATATTATTTTGGTATGAGAAACAAAAGACAAATGAATCTCAAAACTACTGCTTCCAGCTCTATTACACGACTCTCTTTCTCTAACTATAATTGGCATGTAATATGTTCGGTCAGAAAGAAACAAGTACACTTTTAATGTCTTCAAGTTAAGCCAATGGTCCATAAATCTTTGAACGGGAGTTTTCTCGGGATAAAAAAAGGGAGAGAAATCTCAAGCAGCAATTTGTAATTATTAATGGGGAGCAGCATTAAGTTATGTGACATTACCTAAATCACTATTCACAGCCATATCATTTTGTGCAAATTTTGTAGATGCTAACCAATAACTGGCACATAAAAATTAACCTCCCCATTTCTTTCCCAAATTTTGAGATTTGTTATTACAGAAAATGGCTTTTCGTAGAATGTAGAACATAATTCCGGGTTGATTTTAATATCGAAACATGTACAGCTGTAGTCTTCCAGTCTCCGCGAATAGGATGTTGTGGCAGAGCAAATGTAAATGAGCAAACTGTTGTTTCAACGATGTGCTACAAGATCCCGATTGCACTGCTGCACTGCAGCTTGGAACAACTCGATGTGATAAGCGACAACTACAGCCCGACAATATCTCCACAGCAATGTAATTTTAGTGAAACTTCTTGTTCCAAACATGACGTTGGTTTTGCCTGCGGTTTTCAAAGTTTCTGAGGCTTCTCCTTTTCCTCCTTCGCCTCCCTCCTTTTCTCTTTAATATGGAGAAGCAGTTAGTTTGAAAAATAAAGTGGAATAAAAGCCCGTTACGTTCTGGGTTAGGTTGAGCTCAACGAATTGGATATTTTAAAGGAGAAGAAAGAAGGAGTACATTGCTACACACGATGAACGCAGAACGCATTACCTAATGTACACACTGTGGAGATACTAGTGCTGACAAGAGATCTGGGTGGTTTGCCCTGATCTTTTGCCTCAAAGTTTTGGAACGATGGTTAATGGATATGAATGAGTAAACATACATATCCTTTCATTGAAGATAAGCTCACAAGATTGAATTTTTAATGACGTTACATGCATCACTAGACATATCCAGAGATTCGCCAGAGAGATTTTAACCCCTTCTCCTCCGCATTCTTCCTCTTCTCAATTCAGCTTACGAACTGGGCTCAGCTTTGCCAAGCAACTCTCGCCGGGACCTCGTTGATCCTATTTGATATCATGTCAGGTCGACGAGTGCAACAGCAGAGGAAACCATGAGCCAAGTCCTCGAAAAACCTGATAGATACGCAGGTATAATGAATACACATTACAGAATCCAGAGCAGACGAACGAACGTTCATAATATTTCAGTACAAACTTTTAAAATGTAGGTAAATTTCCGAGTCTCGATATTATGTTAGATTCCTCCTCACTAGATCTGTCAGCTCTCCCATGCACATGCTAATACTGTAATTTTCTGAACCGGAATGCTCTGCTGATAAAAAAAAAGTTGAGTCCCTTGATGTTTTAGATTGTAACTTTGATTTGATTGAAAAATAGCAGTCGATAATATGTAATAGGTAATATTTTGTAACAAGTAACTACTCCATACGTACATGTGTTCACATACAGATTACTTGTGTAGATATGTATGTATGTGTGTGTTCTCGTTTACAAAAGAGTCACATTTTCATATTTCTCTTTTCATCAGTTTATTAATAGTACATGGATATGAGAATTACCTTGTCGAATGATAAGGAGCTTCGACATGGGGAAATATCCAGCACAGTTACTCTTATACTTATTCCTTCTACCAGTAATAAGCATTATACCTATTCAGTTTTATGAAAAGAAGTTTTGATACCGTTTCCAATTCCAATTACAGTCCCAAAATGCTTTAACTATATGGGGCTCCAGAAGGTACAAATTTTAGTGGCTAGGCAAAGCGCTTGCTGTGCAGTATGTTACGGAAATTTTCATCGCTGCGTGTAGCAGTCTCCCTTTTATTTTTGAAATGAAAAGGATCAAAAATAATCTCTCTTAATTAACCATGAATTTTAAATCGATTTCACTCTCAGCGAGCGAATCGAATTTTGGTGAAATCCCTGATTTCATTTCCCACGTGAATGAATGAATACTACGGATCCACATTATTTCGCAGAGTAATGTATGTATGTAAGTATATACGGGAATTGTGCGTAGGGATGCTCTTTTTGAGCCTTGGATTTTTCCCTTATACGTCCTGACTAAACCATAATGCGGGTACAGCATTACTCCTCTTCTCCTTCTGACAGGGAAAGCTAAGCTCTATGAAATGAGATAGCAAAAAAGATTCATGCCGTCCTCATCGACACATAGGATCCATGAATAATTTGCTCATTTCTGCACGATTCCACCCTCTCTCACTAGTTCTCTGCCTTTAACACCGTGTTCATCCTCGTCGTCATCCCATCGCATCGCACTGCTATTATTACCATCGTCGGCGTATCATTATCATTATTATAATTTCGCCGTCTTACTTTCGCCCATAATACTGCATCCACATTCCCGTTATCTTTTTAATAGAAGATCTCATGTAAGTACCAATCTATCAGCCTAAGAATTCGTGATAGCCATTGACTTTTTGTTTCTGAATAAATTGAATGCTCCGGCAACAGAGCTCGCGTTAGTTAGCATCAGTCGCCAGATACGCACATCCACACATCCTCTAATATCCTCCGCTTTTCAAGTGTTTGTTTCTCTTATCCGATGATATTTTTGCTGTGGGATATGATGATGATAATGACGACGACGACGACGACGAAATGCATGAAAATGGCATGTTTCACAACAGTTGAAACTGATGATGGTGGCGATGGTGAATCTTGCTATTAAACTTCCAAGAGTGAGAGTGTATCAATCGAGTAACTGTATAATATTCTCATACAATATGTCTCTCACAAACGTAAAATGCCTTTGCCATCAACATACTCATGTTTCCCCTCCTTTTCACTCTGCCTCAGTCGAGCTGTTGGATAGCACTTGAGTTGATTTCAATAGATATCATTGAGTCTAAATTAGTTCCCTTATCATCACTGTCCCTCTCAATGCGACCACTGTAGGAAAATTTTGGGCAATGTGAGAGACAACAGACAACCCAGAGCTGAGAATGTGGTGCAGTCTTTGTTCTCTTTAACTTGATGTTGGTGCTGGTGCGATGCTCCAAGCAAGCTTCTCATTTTATTCCTTACAACCCTTTCTTTTGGTTCCTGTGGCTGTTGTTTATAGGCACCGCATCACAATGGTGGAGTTGCCACTACAAATTGCGCCATGTCATTTAACAACGTTTAGTTAAAAAAATAAAATGGACATGAGAGTCGGAATCAGCCTGTAGCCTTCATTAAGGAAAAGAAGACTAGCGATCCTTGTGATGCTAGCAACTTGCATAATAACTTTTAATATGCCTGCATCAACTCTACTTTCCCAGCTTGGTTATGTTCATTGTGTTTATACCACCATTTTCATACTTTATTATCATCATATCAGTGCTCGTCTTCCAAAACAGAGCTTGCGTTTAATTTGACCAAAAAAAACTATCCGCACTTCCGACAATTTTATTTATGCTTTACTTTCTTTCTGCTCATCTGTTAAAGGGGATACGCCACAGATGTGTATAATGTGGGAACACAGAGTCGGACTCGAGTGTCAAGTGTAGCCAGAGCCAGTCAGATAGGCAGATAAAACTTAGGAAAACTCTTGTGAACCCAAGATAAATACTCAAAAGCGATGGGTTGGTATTTTCTGAGTTGATGCTAAATTTGCCAGCCCTTCCATTGTTTGTCCGCACTTTCGAACCATAACTTTCAATAATGATGGGGTAGTGGTGGTAATAGAAATGGAAGTAAATAATAGCTTGAGTAGGATGACTATTTTTATTGTTGCTCAAATTCTCCACATTGACAAAAGGTGTGTGCCAAATGAGAACTAACTATACATCGCATCCACCTTCACCAACAAGGAAATATGAATTGACATCTTTGTAACTCTGGTGTGTATGTAGTTTGTTGAAGATTGTAACTGGAGCTGGGTTGATATATGGCAATTCACATACTTTTTGAAGTACTTGCTCATTTTTTATACTGCGCAAAGAGGTGGACACTGCAGTTCTTGTCTGACAACATAAATCAACTTACATAAACCATACGTTACACTTATCGCCAAAATGACAGTGTTAAAAACACAAAAAAGTTATGACAAAGTAAAATGACTGTTGATGTAAGAAGACCATTAGCACATAAAAATAATATGCTTATGAAGTCTTTACTTTCCAACAATGAATAAACCCGACAAATCGAGACGTAAAGATGTACCTTTAGACAATTTATGAAGTATTTTGTGGCTTTGGAATCATAAATGGAATCTTCTATAAACTATCTTTCATTTGATACATCACAACCCAAGTGTGTCATTTGTGCGTGAC
>JAQGAP010000266.1:0-45185 GCA_034697805.1 Orchesella bifasciata
CCATGCTCTACATCTCAAGAATATTTCATCTTCCATAGTTTCAACATGCTGTGCATATTCCATCCATCTTGATACTCGTAATATGCGTGCATGTGAAGAACTCGCAGTCATAATTATATTATGAGCACAATAAGCATATATACGTTTTACCCAAACCATGTGCTTCACCATATATACGTCTAATCTGATCGCGTGTCACCTATCATACGAGCTTTTTGCCTATCATATGTGTGTCCATATTCATGGAAGGTTGAAAGGAGAACTATAGAGTCTCATAAATAATCTGTATCGGAAGAAAAGTGAAGGAGGTACGGGATTCACGCCGTTCTTCCTGTACATTCACTTCCTCCTCGTACACACTATACACACACGTCTTCTCCATTGTGACAGTGCAACAACCTGTCCTCGTTTGCTCAAAAAATACTCAACTCCTCCGGCTCAAGCCAAACACAATACTACATGTCAAATATCCACATATATCTAATGTAGCTGCTACAAAATTTACTTTTGATTTTACTTTTTCCGCCTCGCTGACAATCATATGCATGAAACGAAAGTGGCCAAAAAGAAGAAAGTGTCTTTCACACCAAAAACGCATTTGCTTTCATCTCCATTCAGAGACGTCGGTCTTGTACCCTCGAGCTACATACAAGATTTCAGCATAATATACTTACGTACATTTCACCTTTCAAATGTGTTGTATACATTCTTATTCGTTCAAAGGAACAGAAATCTCTTGAGAAGGAAAAGGAAGGTCTTAAGCTAGCTGTTTTTGCATTCAGTCACTTTATAAACTTAGAAGCTGACTTTGCTGCTCCCACCATTTTTCTAAAACGAGAAAAAAGTGCAAAGAAAACCGCAAAAGAAGAGAATCATATCGCGTATATATGTACAAAATATGCGATTTTCTCATACTCAATTTAGAATGTACACATCTCTCTCTCGCCCTTTTACGAAAAAATCACAATCTCAACAATGGAAGGAAAAAAGAAAGTAAAAAAGTGACAGAATGGGATTTTTATAAAGCCCTTTGTAACGCTCTTCGCTCTCATTTCCCTCAAATTTGTTGCAGTTCTTTTCTTTCCGGGAGAAGAAAAACGAAAACACAAAGATGAGATTGAACCACTGGATTGCGGACATTAACTATACATATGTACGCTGAGGGAGAAAGCACAAGACTGAAAGGGAAACGAGAAAATTGCATTGCGGTTGTAAGAAAAAATCTAGTCCGCTGATGACGGAAGAAAAGGCCTGATCCTTTTCTCACGAATGGAAATAAAGTCTAATATGTACATGAAATGTTTGACTTTTTTTCTGCGAACAAAGAATGAGTAAAACTGGAAGCGAATTTGCTCCCATTTCTTTTCCTAACTGTTTGACAATAAAATGAAAATGTGGGCTAGTTAGATGCAGCGAGAATTCTAAGCAAACTCTGTGGTTGCAAATATGACTCAATACATTTTTGTTAAAAAAATTGGCACTGCAATTGCTTTCACTTCTTGTCGGAAATTAAAGAAAATTGAAAGTTGCATTTAAATTTTGAACACTGTCTCTTTGACATGTGCTATTAGCACTGAAATTAGCTTTCCGATTCGGTGTCTAGCGGTTTCTACGTTCTATTTGTTGGCTACTTTTAAAGTGAGAGTGAAATTATTTCTGAAAACTTTTCCACGAAAAAACGAATACACTTTACTTATTGGATTTCGTTGGTTTTTATTGGGTTGGTTGGGTTTTGGATTGGTCGTGTTTGTAAATGATTTTGATGCGGTGGCGGTGATGCTGTTATGATGTTGTAAGCCTTCTTAATATCACGTTTGATATGACATGACAGGCAGGAGGCTGGAACGGAGAAAGCACATATCACACCACCACACCAAAAAACCAAGAATTCATAGCCAGACGAAGCCAGAGCCAAGTTAAGTCAAGCCAAACCTCATGTAGGCAGTGGCAGATCGTACATAAATAAAAAAAAGTGGGAAGCTCATCATCATGTGTAGCGAAAGCAAACTAGTATAACTTTCTCCACATTCGAAATTCTTGTGTATTTACTCTCTCGAAGGGTATTTATAGGTATACAATTTACTTTTTCCGGATTTTCCCTTGACTTGCTCTCAACTTGTCAGTTTTATTAGTTTGTTTGTTTAATCATATTTCTGGAAAGTGTTCCCTCCAGCAGGCAAGTCAAGCCGAGAAGAAGAAAAAGTACCAACAACAACAAAATGGACGCATGTATCACTACTTTTAAACTGCCAAATCTCCACCAACAGAGCACAACAGTCAGCCTCCAATATGTATATATACTTTTATACGACTCTCACATACGAATGAGTGAGTGATGACTTTTCTGTGGGGTTCCGGCTCCCACTCACTTGTCAGAAAAAAAAAACTTTGAAAAGTGAAGAAAGGGCAGAGAGAGATGATGCGCAAGAGGACAAAAGTTGAAACGAAAAGGCTTGAAGGAGCAGCAAAGAATAAAAGTTGGAAACTACAAGACGTAAATATCACACTTTGAAAGTATAGGGAAAGTAGGTACATCCTAAGATAAATAGAAAAGTGTAATATTGCGGTGATGAGAGAGTTTGACCTAGTTGAGCCTTGTTTGACTAGCAGCCGTCACTCACAAAAATCTCATTTCCAATCTAAACACTCGAGGTGGAAAAAAGAATAAATAGTTCGGATTAGTAAAAGAGAAAAGCAAAGCCAGAAATCACAATAATACTTTAAAGTCAGGCTGACTGCTGATTCTACGTGCTTCATATAAAGTGTTTCCAGAGAAGAGCCTCTGTGTTTCTTGCATTGTCCTTAGTTGGGGGCGGTGGAGGATGGGGAAGGAGCTGAAAAAACAAGGGAGAGACTGCCTGCTGTATCACTCTAAAACATTCTATTTTTTACCCAAGCACAAAACAAAAAGTTGCGTCAAACACTTATTTGGAATTCTTCCAGTTAAAATACTCACTCACCAAACTACATTTGCCACAAACAAAGGAAAGGAGAATTCAATGTTTACCACTGAATTCTTCCAGCTCAAATCCCTTTACCAATACATTTTTGTGTTTGGTAGAACTCAGTTGAGAGCAATTAAAGTGGTGGGATACCAGAGGAGCCAGGAGTAATGACATACAACCGTTGAATTATTAAATGCTGAGGTATTATCGAAATGAAGCGAAACGATTAACGAATGAGTATATTTAGCACTTCAACGGACGGTGTACTTGTAATATTTAAGAGTTGTCAAATATTGACATTGGCGAACCAACAAGCAAGATTCACGCTAACCAGCATGCAATGTTTGCACGGGTTCTGTAGATATACATGCTTAGCTTGTACAAATATTGTATTCCTTTATAATTGGGGCGAAGTGAGAAATAATGCGACCTTGAAACAATTTTTAGCTCTTGCTTTTACAACATGAAGTATGTCTGTACTTTCTACAAGCACTGCCTTATAATATGGCACGTGTTTTTCAACAATCTAAACTCATTGCCAATACAATTATGGAAAATTGGGTATAAACAAATGGGCAGCCAGGAAGCAAATAAAAAATCGTAAGAAGTTAACGTAACCTCCTCCAATGCGTTGTCAGCAGTACTTTAGATAAGGCAATAGGAAACGTGTATGGTTATGGACTAGGAAAAATCGGAAATGGGGTGAAGGGATTCTAAAAAATAAGGGTAAACAAGTAGCTATATCGTAAGCTCATTTCTGATGACGGCAAATGCCATCCCATCAACATCAACATTTATCTGCTTTTCCCGTCAGCCGTAACCGTAAACTGATAAGTTATGTGAATACCTAATGAAGCAATTCCCATTGTCACATCCCATCCATTTCCATTCCACACGAGGGGAATGTAGCAAGTAGGCATAAAGAGGTTGCAACAGAATATCCACAAAACTCTACTAACTATATCGAATATTACTTAAATACGATTATTACATGCTCTTTAAATAGCTTATACTTATATAACTTGCTCTCCAAAATGTAGAGAAGTCAAATCCTATTCGTAGTGAAACATTTGCATTAGCAATATAAATAATTTGTATAGTTAGTAGTAGTTGTGTCTTCTTGCTATCAACCTAAAACCAATGTACTCTGCATGTAATTTTCTGACGCAGAAAGTATTTTTTCGGTGGGTTTTCGGCACTCCCTTGCACTTCTATCGGTTTGCTTCTGCAGTACCCTCATTATCCAATTGAACAAGGCAACTGGTAAATATTTAAAAAGATTCATAACTCTCTCCCTACTTTGGCAACTCCTACTGGATAAACCGATGTAATACAGGAACTGCCTCCGACCATTTTTTTAACATATGAATGTCTTTCTCAGTTGCGAAACCCAACTTTGCTGCTTCCCGTTTCGTAACAACTAACAACATTCATGCTTTTGAGTAATCCAGATTCGGGGCTCCTCTCAGTCAGCTCATAAACATTTACACAGGTGTTTCTTCCTTTTGCTTGTTTTTCGTCATACCTTGGAAAAAGACCACCGTAGGAGGTAGTTATTTAAACTAGTAAACCATGTAAATATACGCTTTGGATTTAGAGATGGAAGTTACAGTCACGATTAGTTAAATAGCTCTGCTACATTTTTAAGGTCAAAGCCCGGATATCTGCTAGTGACTCCACTTGTCATCGTCTCTCCACCGTTCTATCCATCTTGCCTCTATAAAATTTATTGGACTTCCTTTTAGCTAATGTATGCATATATCTGTACTTCATTGATGTAACGAATGTCGCCCTCTTGGGCTTTCAGTTTCCAGTGCCATTTAAATACAAGTTGTAAGTTGGATTGAGAAATGAGAGATAAAAAATTCTCTGGCATCAGCAGTTTAGCAACGGCAATTTATTTACATTGAAAGTTATATAGCCGGTCATGAGCATAGGCAAAAGTACTTACTGCATGCATGTTGCATGCAGACTGGATGGATAGGTACATTTGGGTTTCATTTCGAGTTTCTTTCTGAACTTCTCCCTTTCAGTCATCGTCATCAGCATCAGGCTCGAAATAAGTGAAAGTAAGTGAAGATGAAGTAAGTAGAGCCAAGCCGAATAGATCCTTATGGCACATCCATAATGCATTTTATACACATATTTCCTCAAGTTCTCGAGTCAAGTTTACAAGACGAATTAGACGCCATAACGCCGAATGAACTTCCTTCTGTTCTACACGGAGATATAAAGTCTGCTATCATAATCGTTTCATGATATATCTCTTCTCAACAGGGATAAAATGAAACTGTGTGCAACGTTAATGCCTTACCTGCTACGAAAAAGTACTCACAAAAAGTGTATATTTTATTGCTCACCTTACTTCCATTAGATATGTGTTATTCCTATGAACATAACTTTTTTTTTCAGAGAAATGGATTCTTAAATAAACGTAAAGTTGTGAGCATTTCTCCTCCTCTCTCCCTCGTTTTGAAGAAGAGGTAAACAAGTGTAAAAAGAGAAGAGGGATATTGATTCATTGAGACGAGAACTAAGTGGACGCCTTTTTTAAAGCCGACTATACTCTTACAAGACCAGTCAACCAGTGCACTCAACCCCTCTACACACGAATTCTTTTTAAGTGAAAATCTTCTCATGTCAGCATATTTCAGGCTTTTTCTCTTTCACCTTCTTTCCACATCCAATTTGGGATCCGTTTTTCCCTTTACCCGTCCCGAGTTTGTTCAACTGTGCTAATCTTTACCATTTCTAATCTATCGGAGTTAGGATGAATAAATTGAATGCATTGCTTTCTCTTTTTACTTTTGCTTTCACACATCGCCATCACTTTGGCTCAGAGTAATTTGTTGTTTTGTTCCATTTCAATATTTCCATTTGGCTAATCAATATATATCCCTCCATTTCGGGCTTAAGGGAACACAGCTAAATTACCCTTTTTCTAGGCCCTAATGCAACCAAACCTAAACGGAGTTTTATGCATGAGGAGAAAGTAACCAAGTGAAAGTAACCACGCTCTCTCCCTAAATTTCCCCCCAATTCATTCTTTCACCAACAGCAAAAAATATTCTGAATTTTTCCGTATCAAAGAACAAAAGGCAACAAACAAAAAATTGTAGAATGCCGTACCTACACACACAAATAGATTGGTCTGGCCTGCATTCATTCGAGCTGGATAAATATGAGTTCATTCTTTCGTTTGCTTTTCATCTCGTCATATGTGAATGCTGGTGGTATGGCAGCACTTTGTTGGTATGTTTGAGACTGATGATCATGCTGATGGTAGCACACACATCATCCCTGATTACCTCTTCCCTAACTTGATCTTCTCTTCCATCCTGTGTTCTTCTTGCCACTAATGCAATATATACAAACTCTATCTCTCTCTCTGCTCCCTTTCTCTCTTTGTGTTGGTAGGAAAGTAACGGTACTTGACTCAAGCAAGAAAGGAACTGATGCTGTCGAAAAAATGCAAAAATATTTTTTATCCTTTTTGCGTATTCTTCTTCTTCTTCCCATGTTGTCTGGCACAAGGTTCTTTATTCTGTGAAGGCAGCATGTCCGCCTCCGATTACTCTTTCCACTTGCGCTTTTGACAAGTACTCATTTGATTTGGGGATGGCGGAACAAGAAAAAAGGGAAGAGAAAAAAGGAAATAAATGAATGTCAAATGAATGCATGCACAACTCATTCGGATAGAGAGAAAACTCATTCCATTCTTGCCTTCTACTTACTTTCACCCTGAAAGAGAAAGCTAGAGAAAGGGCAACCTTCAGTTGCTGATGATGTAAAACAAGGATGAAAATGTCTTTTTCAGCTCACTTGCTTGATTACTCTTATTATTTGGAGAAGCACATGAGATTGAATGAGTCATTGAGTGGGGAGGAGAGTGCATGCATAAATAATTTTCTCCTTTTTTATTCCTTGGAAGGAATGACAAGGCAGGTGCTGTAAGACACACTTCTCCTACTGTGATTGACAGCGAACGAATTCATGCTGGCAAAAACAAATTCCTATCTCCATTTTCCCCCATCCTTTTATCTCCTGGTGTTTTCTATTTCCGACAAATCCCGACTTCATATTTTCATTCAATCACCATTGTATTATTACTATTATTTTAAATCAAAGGCGAAATTTTTTGCGATGCTTTTATTATAAAAAGCCTAGTTGTTTTTGCACTCCCAAGAAATCAATTTGATCCAGTTTTGTCATTCTGGTTGTGTGCCTCTCTTGTGAAAACAATCAAACCTTTTATTGTTTCCCATTTCTCTTGTTCTGTTCAATAAGCCAGATTTATAAAACTAGCGACTGTACCATGTCTCGATTCAAAAGCTGAAAAATTGGAACTGATAATTTTAACAAAGAGGCGACAAGGAATTTTTTTGAATTGACCTTTCTGCTGAATCCAATTTAGCATAATAAATTGAATATGGAGAAACATCATTTTAAAAGCATAAAAGAAACAGACAGACGGATATGCAGAATTTTAAACAGACTGAAAAGACGGTGAGTAGGAAGCAAGTGTGTTAAAAGATTTCTTTCCAAGAATGCAGAAGGAAAAGTAGACAAAAATTATTTTTCCACTTTTGGGTTTAGACTTTCTCAGAATTGATCTTTGTGAAGGAAATACATACATTCACAAGAAGCACATATCTTTTTTTAACAAGTTCTCGCCATCCAGTTTCATTTTCATTTATTGACTTTTCCATTCGTAGAAAAATATAATGTAAAATATATGACCCAGTTGCATCCACATACGTACGTACAACAATTTCCTTTCTCAGAGAGAGAAAGAATAACGCAAATTTGCTCCCTCTAGAATATGATATAATTTTGTGAATTAAGCACGGCATTGAAAACGATTTTTATATGCCTTTGGTGTACATCCTCACTAGCAAAAACTCATCTGCACCAAACGCGTGATCAAGTGTTCAACTTTTACAACGAAAAAAAAATCGGATTTGAATTCATGAGAGTAGGGAATTCATTGAAAAAAATGCATTACCCAGAATTGCTGGAAATGCAAAGGGAACTCGAAAAAAATCCAGTTCCCTTCGCTCAAAGTGATGCATTGTGTGTTATATCGTTGGAGAAATTGGCTGTGGATCAAGAAGGAAGAAGGAAGTCAAGAGAAACAAATATTTTTTGCATCAGAAGCAAAACAATATCGAGACAAATCTCTTGTTTCTCCAACTCCCTCTCTCTCCCTCTCTCCCTGATAATGTTCAGTGAAATGGACAATATTATTGAGAGAGTGAAGTCTCCATTTCTTTGCGTATATAAATATTGGTTGATGGAATGGGGAGCTTATAAGGAAAATGGTTTGAGAAGAGTGAGGAAAATGACGTAAAATGTGGAGTAGGATTCCAGCCCTTTCGCTTATTGACACATTAAACTCAATACATGTTAGCGTATCTAACGATAAGTATATGCCATATATACAGATATAACTCCACAAACGAAAATTGTTTCAACTAGTGCTATTTGCTAGTTTGGTCGTTGGCCGTACCATTCAGTCACTATGAGAAAACTAGATTGATATCAATATACATAAATTCTTTTTCTTTATTTCGGTGATGCTCTTTCCTTTCCCTTGTCTTCTCTCTCCCGCTCTCTAGTAATTTATATGGATGAACGGATGGATGGAGGAGAAAAGGGAAGAGAAATGCGCGATGAGCCATTCTATCTCTCGCTTCCTTTTTCCCTCTTTTAATATAAGAAAATATATAGATTTTTCTACATTTTTTATGCATAACGCTTTTATGTACCTTCACACATAAATTGTACAATGAGACGAACGATTGCGAGATATTGGCTTTGGCTCAAATACAAACATATTCGTGTAGTTCATTATAGATGTATCTAGAAACGATGTATGTTATTCTGAGAGTGGATGTTATGAATGTTTTTAGATGGTATACGTACTTAAGAACTGTTCACACGAAAAATAAAGCAGCATGATACATCCCTCCACTTGGGTTGTTAAAGGTTTGTATGGAGAAATCAATGTCCACATGAGCTTGGATTCCGCCAATTTTTTGCCTGTGTATTTATGCATAGTACACTAAACAAGCGTTGTTTGCGAAAATGCCTTCATTTTCCCTGATTACACACATAATTTCCTGATGTGTTATTCTAAGCATGTATTAGTAGGGAATGGACGAGTGCATCGTATGCTGCCTTAATATTATACACAATCTCATATTGCTTACGTTTACTGGTTCTGGAACTGTTTGGCCAAGGCAATGTAATAAAGTCTATGGAAGCCTATTGGGGCCCCACTTGAAGTTCATATCTTGTAGACTCTTTTTATGAGTAAACTAGTGCTATCGCATCAGCATGCTGTATCCTCTACTGAAATGAATGAATAAACGAGTTTGTTTATGCCTACGTTACACAATCCACAATCATCTACGCAAAAAAAAGTGGGAGAGGGGAAATCGATACAAAAATGTGCCATTACTTTAGATGCCAATAAGCAAGTCAATAGCCAATCTATAATGTGGATAGCTTCCGTGAAAATGTGAACCATACGTTGGCATGAACTAGCCCATTCCATTCATTCAGTGATGGGCACCAGCATGCATGCTCAATACTCATTTTTTCTTCTCAAAAAGTCTTCCTCTGAAACTCGGTGGTTCCAAAGTCAATTGTACTTTATTTATGGAGAGATAAGGAAAAGAGAAAGTCGTTAAAACATGAAGCAATAGCAATTCTATTTGCAACATGCTAAAAATGAAAGAATGAAAGGAGCAAGCAAGCTATCAAGTTAAGAAAGACTGGATGCCAAAAATGAACATTTTTTTTTCTGTTCTCCCAGAATGAATTTTCTTCACTTGACTATAAACCTCCATGTCTTTATTCCTGTTGAGTAGCAGAATATATTGCAAATATTTTTTCTGAGCCGACTAGCCTCAAGAAAAAAAGTTGCTTTTGAGAGTGGCGAAGTTGAATCAATTGTCTGTGAGCTAATCCATCGACAATAGGATATTCTGTGTCGTAAAGTAAAAACTTTCTCTTTCGCAGTAGTCGTCTTTCACTGCATTTAGCACTTTCTTTTTTAAGAAACTAAAAGGGAGCAGTGGAGAATGGGGGATAAGATCAATGGAGGAAAGGATTATTTGTCTCTCTTGCAACGTTGAGTTTGCAAAGGAGCAACAGAGCCGGTGGAGCTCTTGAGAGATGCTGACTGAATTATGGAAGGTAATGCAGACAATGACTGGGAAGGAGACGAGGAGAAACCAGGTTAGCAGGAGAAAAGCGCAAGCAATCTCTGCTCTCACACAACACAGCCCCCCAAAAAAAGCAACAGAGTACATTATACAACATTAATAAAAATGTAGCGCTTTCCGTTCCTTCCATTCAGCTCGGATATTTTTATTGAGAGTCGTTGGAGCACAAACAGGCTAAATGAGAAAAGGGGAATAATGGAAGGAGAGAAGATGTGAGCCACACCGAAAGATACGGACTTAAGGAACTCGCATGCTTATTCACATACATGTATGCAGTCATTACTTATGTAATATATTCTCCTTTTATGTGCAGTCGGATTCCGGATTTAGAAAATGAAACGCTCCACCAGGTGAGCTGTTTATCCTCGTTATATAAGTGTAAACATAGGCGAAATTATATTACAAAAACTCATAACACTTTCACCTTTCCTACGATTATTGTATACAATATCAACACGATTGGAGGTACACAATGCGAAATCGGGTTAAAGTATATGTTTTGTTATCAGTACTGTTTGTTTTTTGAGTCTAAGTAGTTGATATGAGCCTGCCCTACTTGTATACTTAACTCGCTGAACACAATAAATTAAATCCTGTTTGTACTTGTCGACTTTATGACCTTGCTAAGTAAGGTGGAGGGAGAGAATTAGAATTTTTCAGATTAGAATCGCTCGCTCTTTCTCTCTCTCTCTCTCTCTCCACAAAATAAACTTTAGCTGGTGTAAAAAGGCATTAAAAACTGTACATTTATGATGACATGGCTGCTGCTGAGACCCGTTTAATTTTCTCTGGCTCTGTTTCCCCTTCATGAGAGTTGATGCTGAATAGGTTGTAGTTGTAGTACATAACTTTTTCAACATTAGACAACACATTATTATTTAACATGCATAAAATTTTCATGTTGAACAACATTTAAAATTGTTTCTGGTAATTTGGAACAGAGTAAATATTCATTAAGTACACAAAAACATAATATTCGTATTAAAGTGAAATGCAGCATGAGAAAGTCGAAGAGAAAGAGAATAATAATAATAATGAGCAGGATGAAGAAAGGAACCAGAACTAGTGCTGCATAATAGCAAAAGGGAGTACATAACTTAAGGTTGAAATTCATTTCTTTACTCGTTATGCGCTTCCATTCTTGTTCAGTGGTGGGAGCGATGATGATGAAATGGGAGTAGAGAGAAAAGGAGAATAAAATAACATTAGCACAAAGCTGAATGAGTGTTTTGCCATGAGAAAAAGTTGATGAGGTGTTTTTCCCTTTTGTGTATTCTAATATTCATGCTTAATGACCAAAAACGAGTTTTTGGAGTCTACAAAAGTCTTGGGAACTTGAAACAAGAAAATATTTATGCTCACGCTAAGGAATTAAGGTGTTGGCGGTGTTTCGATGTGATTAATCATGTCCCAATTCATTTCTGTACTCCCTTCCACCCATATATATTCATATTTAGGCGATTACACCCAGAGATATAATTTTTTGGCTTATGCTAAACCCCAACAAAAGTAAGATAATGAACCGCCGCCGACAACAAGAATTGGAGAAAAAATAAGCAAGTCATACGATACTATCCAGCAGATTATTTCTTTTCATTAACTCCGCATTTTCAGAGCAGATTCTTGTCTTGTAGTTTTTTGTAACGAAAAGCTCATTACATTGAAAAGTAAGTTGAGACGAGAGTGGAGCATAATAATAAAAAAATAATAAAAGGAAAAGCAAAAGAAAAAGAAAGTGTGTGAGAAATTCAAGAAGAGGGAAACACACAACGTGATTATCTCAACTTGGTTTAGTTTAGTTTGTTGCAAAAATGAAAGAAACAAAGTAGACAAACAAAACACTTGCTTTCCCCCACATTGCAAAGAAAAAAGGAATAACCCAACAATAATAATCATTTTCTCCATTTACCTAAAATGGAAACATGGAGACTAAGAGAGTAGTAGTGTAGCATGTGGAGTGAGAGAGCATGATTAACTCGACAAAAAGTTGTGTTGGTGTTGCAAGAGACATGCTAACCGTAACATTTAGCTTAGACAATATGTACAACACAAAATACACATGATGATATACAAAACTCATGAAGAACAGAACTCCCTTCCTTTTTTCTTATACTTACTCCAATAAAATGTGAATTATATGCTTTCCTCTCCATTCCCCCTTCTTCTGTTTTGCCTAGAGCAACATTGTATTACTTTCACCATTCATTCCATTCCAATCCGATTACAATTTTCTGCAAGAGAAGAAGGGGAGAGAGCGGAAGGCGCTAGTCTGATGAAAACTGCATATGTAATTATACTTTCACTACTTATATCAACTCTATCATTTATTTCCACTCGACGAAAACATTATTTCATTATAAATGTCTTGTGCAAATTATGCCTTCTCTAACCTTAAGTTGTGTATGGCTAGATTAGACACGCGATTAAATGCATAATATTTTGTGCAGGATAAAGTATACTCTTTCATTTCCCAGATTTCTCTGCGTTTCTTAACTTCCATCGCCCCTAAAACATAGAAAGTTAGAAGACGCAAGTGTCTAATGCAAATCAAGATGAACACTTTATTTTTTTTCGTAAAAAATCATGTGCTTTATAATTGGAGAGAATATCTCGTATCAAATGTTGTGTCAATAATGAGTTTGGAAATGAAAAGTTTTTTTATGTTTTATATAATGTACTAGTGTATAGCGTAGGATGAAAAAGAAACCGTAGGCTATTATTGCATTGCTCTATTAATAGGAATTGCAAAGAAAAAAGTCACAATTTATATCAGCACATGGATCTCCACAGATGTGGCGTAGACTTCCATTTCTCTGCATTGCTCAATTCTACATTATAAGTGGAAAGATGCAATATAGCCGCTAAAAGGTCGTTGAATGAGATGAGAGACTAAAATCTTATTCCCTCTTGTTTATTTAGTTTTAAAAATGAAGGAGAAACAATGCATTGGAAGATATGAGCTTTCTCCCACAAACATTTTGCTCTTCCCACTCACTTCATTCCATTTTTACTTCTTCATCTTGCAGAGTACTTACAATAAGGATAAAAGATGAAAGGATTCTCTGAGAGAGAAAATTTTGTTTTGGGGGTTTTTATTCTCATCTATCCTTGCAATGACTTTTTTCTGGTTGTGGGACGATAAGGATGGGATGCTCTTCCAGTTTCCTACGATTTCAGCTCGATGAGTGTGCAGTGAAGTGGTAAAAAACCTGTTGTAAACCTTATTTATAATAGATGCGAGTTGAAGATGTTTGGGTGCGGGTAGAGACATCGAAAGGGAACGTGATTCGTGTCTCCGTCCTCTTTTTATATCCCCTGCACAACTTTTGGGGATAGGAAAAGGAAAATGGAAACGGTGATGAAAGGAAGAAGGGTAGAAACTTGAGCCTCCAACTGCTCTTCTCTGCACGAGAAGGGAAATAAATGAGTAGTGTATACTTATTGTCGGAGTAAAATAATTTTTCTGTGCTAGAAAGTTTCCAAATATTTTCTCTGACTTGGAGTAAAAAAAAGTGTACACAAAAATACACAACACTCCGAACATAGCAAACGATTTTAGGAGAAAGGGAAAAACGTGTTTTGACAAGTTTTTCTTGACGGAAAGGACAAGGATAGCATAAAAAGAACCAAAAGTCTAACCAAGTCTTCCGGAAAGGCACATTTTGTTCAAGTTCCTTTTTCTTCTGAGAAATAAAATTAAGCAACGCACTTCCGTGCTAGTTGGTACGCTGTAGGGATATGACATGACCATAACACATTACTTGCAACGAAGCAGTCGCAGTTCATCTTTCTTGGAAAAGAGTAGACTAGAGTGATTAAGCATTAGCTACACATACTCACATCTACACAAAAAAGTAACCGTCATCTTATGATGAGCACAAAAACCGCAAAATGTTCTAGCAAAAAACGGATGTCAAGTGGAAAAGGAGAGGAAAATGAAGATTTTTGATTGTTTGGAATGCAACCCACGTCCCACAATCCGTATTACGTATACAACAACACAACGCAACAGAGAGAGAGAGAGGCAAGAAAAGTAGAGAATTTGTCCGTGCAATCTGCGTCCAAGAAATATGTATCACAAAACATGACACATACAATGCAAGGTTTGTATTATACAAGAATGAGAGGGAGACAAACCACACATTCCATCATTCTTTCTGTTCCCTTTATATCTCAGAAAAAAAGTCTGGAAAACATGAGTGAATGGCGGAAAAAGCAGCATGTTATCTTGTTTTCTACAGGGAATTTTTTTATTTCGCTTCCGCTCTGTGATTGGGATGCGTTGTCTCATGCCTTAAGATGATGATGATCATGACGATTGTGATTCTGATGAAAGACATGTCAAATACAAAAACTTTGTTTTTTTTCTCCATTTCCTTTACACCCAGTTTTTTCAAGGAAAGGAGCGCGATAGTGCGATGATGATGATGGTAGAGTTATCATTCGTGCCCGAATTCTAAAGTTATTTTCGGTTTATGCGTGTGCAATGCGCTAAGGTTTGCTACACACACTCATCCTTATTTCCACTTCAATAACATATCCCAAAATCACATTTGCTTTCCTGGTCGCCCATCATTTCATAAAAAAACATCAAACGGTTGACCTCAGCTAAACCAACTTAGATATATATGTTCCCTACACTTTGGTCATGGTCTGTTTTCTTTGTTTGTAGTTTATCTTTTGAGACTGGCATGCTTCGTAAAAATATGTCATTCAATAGATGACACAAATATATTTCTCTCCACTTCTTCCACATGTGTATTTCTGTTGCAAAATCATTTTATTACAAAACCCCAACTTTTTGCAAAGAATGAGGGTCATATGTCGAGAAATGGAGATGGAGAAAGGAAAACTAGAAATTATTATCCGTTCAGATAGAGAGAAGAGGAAAAGCTGTTTCATCTCTATTGTATTGTGTAGAGAATATTTTGGCGAAAGCCTTATCTTTCATTCATGTTTTGTGGCCAGAGAGAAGAAAGGGGGAGATTCATGAACTGAGACTTTATAGCCTCTTTACTTGTCCTACAAATGTATGGACTAAGAAATGGAAGAGAAAAAATGGCTGATGGATGATGATGATGATATCAATATTTCTTTTCATTTTACCTTTTTACTTTGTGCTGCGTCGTATGAGTCTATGTTCGTTGTATGTTGCTTTTTTCAAGTACGGCCATTTTTCAATACGGTAGGCGATTCTTGGCAAATGTATATCATTGTGCCAAACTCGGATAAAATATAAATCGAAATGGTGATACGGTACTTTGGAAGAAATGATAATGCCAACTCAATATATTGTGATATGCTTCCTTTTTTACTGAAAAGTTGTCTGACTTTTGACCGCAATTGACATGCATTTTAAGAGATGTTGAGATACAAAGTGGAAAAAGCAGGTTGTCGTCCCAGCCATTTCGTTGATGATGATAAGAACGTACTGGTAACAAAATAAAAATGAAGATGTCATATACTTGGTTGCCTTTTGTAAATTCTTTTTAAAATTAAAAGGTATTCAGTTCTTGAATGGAGTTGGAAGTTGTACTGTACCCCTGCTAACTAAGAAAATATGAGAAAAGTTTGAAATTCACAGGAAATTGAGATTTTTCACAGAATCTAAAACTTTTCATTTCAAAAGCGAAAGACCAATGAGTCGAAGTTTTTCATTAGTTTCGAAGAATGCAAGACTATTTAATAAGCATGGCATGTCTAATTAAAATTTAAATGAGTATGCCACTCCCATTGTTCTTGACCTGCTGCATATAGAGATGTCAGCTCATTGTTTTTTCTAACATACATAACATTGTACTTATATACATTTTAATAGTACGCCCACTTTAGGTTGTATCAGATACCTTGTTCTTCCAAGGATCACATACCATGCATTCTTGCATCAAACAAAATGGACATGATTTCATCAAAGGAAAATAAAATTTTGTGAAAGGAATTTTTCTCTGGAAAGCCACTCTACAATTTTTGTCAGCTATTCCAAAAGTAAAAGTTTCTACCGTAAAAATTGTATTATACTACGTATGTTCGTAGTACAACATCCATGTAGCAACTTGTTTGATACTTTGAGGAGGAGCAGCCATAGCTCTCGTTTTTTAGTCTCGTAGCTGCTGCTGCTTATTCAAAAAAGTTTTTAATCTCTTGAGGGAGCATGTTTGCAAAAAACTCCTCGATAAAGTGGCTTGATATTCATGACTGAGGTTATAGCCCTCCTTTGTAATCTTCTGAGCCTCTCCTCTTTTGGACAATCAGCAGGTTTTATCCCCGTATTACAAACAGCATATACTACATAGCCTCCCATATATGTTTTATGTTGCGAGCACTAGCACAACTTAAATTTCTGCATGCTCCTTACTTAAACTCAATGGAAAAGATATGATTTCAGGAGGGACACGAAACGGAAGAGAGACATGTACATTTGTCGACATATGCATAACAATAGACAAAAAGTATGCATGTGAATGTGACGACGATGATGATGGAAAACTATTCCACTTTCTCGAAAGAAACAACCAACTTTCTTTCTCTCGTGATGGTGATTGCTATGCTATGCGAAATGTGACTTGTCTTCCTTTTTTCCTTCTCTCTCTCTCTCCCCGAAAGAAGTAAGGAGAACAAGAGGAACTGTAAACGAGTGTAGAATAACAGGATTAGTAGAAAAGTTGCCTCATTTCATTCTCTTTTTTTCGTGTCTCGTATAATTTTTTAGGGAGCAAAAAAAACTTGGTCGGTGTCACAACACACTGACTCTCTCTCCCTTTCTCCAAGCACCCACACATACAAATGGGCACATATTGGAAACGCATGTTTTCATCTTGATTTATCACTCTCTCGTTTCTACTTTTTCCCCAAGACTAGGAAAAATGGGATGCTTCCTTCCAGCAGAGAGAAAGACTAACGACCATTTCATTTTTGTACGGTCTTTTTCCCTTCGCCTCCAATAAACGTTTGAGGAGACGAGGAGGAGGGTATAGGCTTCATCAAATTGCCGTAATATCTTCAAAGTCACTTTACTTTGAAAACTTTCAAATTCAGGATTAAACTCCGTTAGAAGTTGTTAAGCTGATTTTGGTGGAGAAAATGGATGAAAATCCCCTTTATTTTTTTGGATGCTAATGGTAGTAGTATAGTAATGAAGGATTTCTCCTCTAAATTTCGCTACATTTTTATGGTCCAAAAGTAAAAAGTACATTATGCATTTCCATCACTGAAATTAGGCTAAAGTAGGTTACAAGTTATTTATTTTCGCTTCTATCCACTATCTTGCAAGTACAGCACGTAATTGACCCAATAAAAAGGAAACTTTTGGTGGTGGTGTAGTTAAAGCGATTGGCAATTACCAATGAACTTTTTTTAACAACAGCATATATACATAATAATAAGCCGTTCAGTTTGAAGCCAACGTTTAGATCATCGACCTGAGAGCCAAAGCCTGTAAAAAGCCTTGATGATAGGAATCGCTAGCTCCCATCAATATTCATAGCTTAGCTCATTTACGAAAGTGAAAGAAAGGCAAAGCATCCGAATTTGCAACTTATGATAGGAAATATGAAAATGGATTTGGGAATAGGGCTCCAAATCATTATGTGTGTTTAAATGGCTTTTCGAGGCTTATTAATTTAAGTGATAAAGGATGTTTTCCAAGTTGATGATATATGGATCTCACGAGTCGCATGTTCATTAGGAGAAAATGTCATTTTGATATCACATTTGGGCTAAACATAACGCGACAAGAACACGCACTTGGAGGAACCCTATTTTTATGGCATGCGAAGCGCAATGAAAAGGGCTATAAATAGAGAAGAGTGTCAAAGTCAATGCTATCCTTTGTACTTTTATTTTATTTCCACCACATAATTCATCGAACATAACTCTCTCCCTTGGACTCCGGCGTAGTGTTATGTAGTAGTTGTGCTCTGCAATGCTCTCCATTTCTGTTCATTTGCTCGCACTTCCCTTTATTGTAGTTAAGATAAAACTGTACTCCTCTCGAGCACATTGTCCATCCAGCAGTGAGCAGAAGCTATATTCAGACAATTCACTCTGCTCATTGAGAGAGAAAATGACTGGGTTGTAATGTAATATGTTTTGTGTGTATTTTGTGGTGTAACATTTGATTTGTAGGGGGAAATAATGACAATAAAAGTAGAAACGTAAATTGCTCCCAAGAGTCCATTCAGACAAGTTGTAGTAGAAAAACAAGGGAAAACGAGTTCATAAACTGCCTTAATAATAAAAGCGTGCTGTAACTCGCCCCAACTTCTTCTTTTGATCATAAGCGTAACGTATGCTCGCATGTGCTTATATGCATCTCCATGTCTGGTTGTTTTTTTGTTTTCATGGAGGTCTTTCCCCTCCACAAAAACAAGGAAGCGCTGACTCAAACCGTGTAATTTTCTTTGTTACTTGGTCTTATTGCATTTTTGCTTTGTGGTTTTTTAAAATATATGATAAAAAGATATTACAATTGTTTGTACATTAAGTTACACTTTTGTCGCGTGGTGGTTGGCGGATGACAATATTATGCTCTGGTGCAACTAGCATCGAAAAATTGAACCCTGTTACCATCCTTTCTCTCGTACGTTGTATAAGTTTCACTTTTGGCGAAACGGAAATCTTGGAGACATACATAGATACATTTCGTTTTTGTAGTGATGATGTCCCACTGTTATAATATGTAGGAGTCTCCAAATATTTTTTGTGGTCGTGATGCTGGTGACTGGTTCGTGGGGCAGGAGGAAGCTTCTATTTTCATTTCCATCCATCCATCCAATTTCATATCGCTTCATCAGAAGAAACACAGTTGGAGTTTGTTATTTTTTCATTTCATTCTCATCTAATGAAGTTTCCTCCGTTTTCTTTTTCCACCTTGTCGCAGCAGCATGGCAGTGGTGAACCTGTGTATTATTGTATTTTCGAGAAAGACACACAACGCGAGTCTCCTTCTTGTTTGGGTAGCGTACACAACATAATATCCATTTCACTCTGGGTAGAACAGCTTCAACGAAACAACCTTGTTGTAATGCTGGGGAAAACAGGACCATTATGCCAATAACATTATGGTAAATGTAGTTTTCTCCACAAACTAGCACTCTCACTCATACTCCTCACCTCATCATGACAATATGCAATGGTGATTCAGAACAAACTCATGAATATGGTTCTCTCTGCTGCAAGCTCTAACTAAAACATGAGAACTCTCCCTCACGTCGTAGTGCAAGATTGCACACAATGCACAAGAAGAAGTGTCACAGTATTATCTCGCACCTTCAAACTATCTGCACATAATATCTTTGACGGAAGGCGAACAGCATCTTCGTCCTAACAGGAAACTCGCACTCCATTGTGAACATATAAGTGCTTGAGGGCTCCGCTCATCTTTTGTATCCATTCACTGCTTTTACCACCACCACAAGTTTTCAGTACTGTCATAACATCTGACTTCAAGTACTTCATGTATCACTTCTCCTGATGTTGATGGTGTTAATTTTGCAAGTGAGGATGAATGGTAAGTAGATATAGATACCGAAAAAAAGGTGAAAACTACAACGTTTTTTTGAGCTCAGGGTTTATTATCCCTCTTCTAAACACCCTGTTTACAGCAATAATGCGTGTACTAGCTCAGTGTTCAGTCATGTATCGTTGTAGTAGAATTTCTCCGAACAACTTTTACCAAGAGAGCAAGGGAAAAAAACTCCTCTCACTTTAGTGCATTATGAATGTGAGTCGAGTTATGAGTTTTTTTTGAGTCGATGAATACATATTTGCACAAGTGTTCTTGTTCCTCGTTTACACCCGTCCTTTGTGTGGCGTGTTTTATGAAGATAACGACACACTCCAAACATACTATTACATTATTCTCACGTTGCAATCCTCACATGTATCCTTTGCTGCTAGCAGCGGAGAAAAAGGAATAGACGAAAAGGAACAAACTGCATTTCGCAATAACAATAATAACATCATGAATATATTAGGCTGGGATCAAGAGCAGAGCAGAGGAGGAAACGTTATAGCATATAAAACGGGATTTTGTGATGAATATAAAGGCAAGAAAACAACCTGGGCTGCTGAGCTGCTTCAGAAGTTGGAGCGATAAACTGGGTTGTCTTCCGCCTTGTTTTATTATGTATGATGAGGGTTTTGGAATATGAAATGAAATGTTATTTGAAATGAATACAAAAAAATGCATTGTTGTAAATGGAGTAGTGAGCTCGAGTTGAGTAGTTTTGGGGTAGTGTGCTCTCCTTTCCTACTAAATAATCGGTATGCATTTCACCTAATCTCACCTTTTCCTTTGTTAGCCTCCACTACCACAATACCACACATCTTAACCACACCGCGCTCTTCCTCTCTTGGTTGATATACGTTTCCCATTCCACCAGTAACTATATTTCGAACAATATGCTCTTGAAAGGTAGTGTTGACACAGCAGAAATGCTCCCTTGTTCTCTTCTGCGGCAAGCCTGCTACAAAACTTCAATTGGAAAGTTTCTCTTTCACTTAAATGTAAAAAAATCATCCGTTTGCTTCCTTCTTTATCCTTCCCCCGAATACTTCAAATCCACTTCTGAAGAAGAAACGAATGTTGAGGAATGGAATGTATGGTACATAATACTACTACTACAACTCTTTAGTTAAGATACTTGAGTTTAAGTGGAATCTTTTTCACCTTTTCTTTCCTTTGAGTAATCAACTTTCCCTGAAAGTTGAGTAGGTAAACCAGTTTAGGGTATCCCACAATTTTGGGCAATAAAACTGAAAACTTATAAATACACATGCGAGGAGACTTGAATAACCTTCCTCCTGCTTACAATGTTGGAGCAACTTGAGCCAGATCAATTTAATCGGAAGCAATAAAACTATGCTCAGCATTTTCCTTGTAATTTTAGGAAATCAAACTTACTCCCGTTATAATGGGGAGGCTGGCGCATAGTAAATAAATTTCATTTACGAGAGAAAACATTTATTTAGATATTTGGATTCATTAATATAGAAGGGCTTCGAATTGTGTTTAAGTGGATTGGAATCGAGACTGCTCTCGAACGGGTTTGTCATGTTCTATATACTCATTTCAAAATTACGCTCTCGAAAACTACATTTAACTTTATTTTTGTAAGGCTAAAGAATAGCAACGAGGAGGCAAAATACCTTGTTCTGCCTGTTCCTATTCCCATGTTCCACCGTAACGCTCACTAACCACATGGCCCTCGGGAATAGAGCTGGGCTGGTTGTACACTCGTCGTGGGAACTCACTTAACTGAGCCTACATAAACACAGCCCACAAAACACAAGCGGACAAAACTTTCTTTTGTCTGCTCTTTGACAAATAATAATACACTGCATTTTTCAGTGAAGCACACGTGAGCTCTAGATATTTACTCACAGTTGGAATGGGGATATTGCCGGAAGCAAACTAAAGTAAAGTAGTGCCATTTCCCAGCGATCGTTTTCTAAACAAACTTTTTGCAAACCAGAAACTAGAGAATATGCATGAAATTTTGCGAGAATGCTTATTACTATTACATGGATGGACATTGTAAAAACGTAATTTGAAGGGGCTATATTTTCGGCTTGATCAAATACAAGACAAAAATTGGATCAGGACTGCTGCAGGATTGCTGTACCTCTAAATTTTTCGTCCCATCATCAGCAAAGCAAACGGTAATTAAAAATCAAATTGCTTTCACTACATACTACCTCTGAAAGTGGGTTTTATACAGATTTTCCTAAGTAGATGAATAGCTGCAATGAAAACAAAGAGCGCTAATGAAGAACAGGATAAGTAAAAGTAATAGATAGGTTTGACGGAATTGCTAAAAAGGAATTTCCTGGTTTGCATTCCAAAGTCAAAGGAATAAATGACATTGTTTTTGTCCAGCCAGTTGAATACAATGAGGTCATGGGAGAAAGAAAGAGGAGGAGTTGAAAGGATAAAGGATTTAAGAGCGATACAAAACACAAATTTTATGAAACGCCAGTGATCAATGAGCTTATGGGCCTAGCTACTTACGCACAAACACTTGAACTTCCTATAACCTTAAGCGGCAAAGAGATAAATCTGTCTCGGCTCTGATTTACTATAGACCCGACCCGTTTGCGTTTCAATAAACTCGAGGATTTTGTGGAGGTAGGGATTTCCTACTCTCTTTTTAGAAAATTGTCTATCTAAAAACTCAAATGGGGAGATACAGCAGAGCTCTAAAAATTTGCTAATGTATACATAAAACGTAAAACGGAGAGTAACGATCGTTTTATATATGCATATACATACATTTATGTATGAGTTTGCCTTGTAATCAAGAGCATGCCATGTAATTAGCATTAATGGAAGCCATTTAATTTAATGATAACTATGGACGAGGACGAGACCTTGCTCACTCCCTCTCGTCTTCCTTTTAAGTGGCCCCTTCATCTTCAAATGTGTACTGTGTAGGAAATGCGACTGCTGTGTATAACGCTAGTCGAAAAGGACGAGGAGGAAGGAAAAGACGAGGATGAGATGAGGGGAGGCTGGAGGAGGAAAGACCAGTTTTTGATGTGATGTGATATGATATGATTATAAGTAGATAATATGAAAGTGTAAGTTATACACACAGCATTTTGCTGGTAGTTTTCGTGCCACAGTTTTTTTCCTTTTGCCCCGTCCATGATTTCATATGTCTTGGCTATCATCACCAGCCAATAATCCTCATGTACAGCCCACATTATTGTTCCATTACATAATTTCCTCTTGGAGGAATGTTCGTGTAACAGCCTTCTTTCTGACATTCATGTTCTACTAACTTACTGGATTTAAGTATCATCACCACCATCCTCGTCGTCGTAGTCATCATCATCACTCCTCGTCCTCCTCAGCATTACAGAATGAAATAGGGAAAGCTGCTCTGAAGAGTTGGCTGTTGCTACTCACTCCGCAGCAGATGCAGCGGGTATAAGCGTTATTATATTACTTTAGTGACCGACCCATACCATATCACCACAGTCATCATATCATCATCATCATCATCTCCTCACAATCTCTCCAGAAACTTTCCCCACCAACCTCGATCATAGCAATTTTACGACATTCTTGTGTGCATTATATTGCTTGATCACTTCATACCATCTCATCAACATCCTCCTCCTCTCTCCCGTCATCGTCACCATAATCATCATTTCCGCTCGTTGTCTCGACCTGGAATGTGCGTTTATGTATGCAATAATGAACCGCATATACATCATGGCTGAATATGCATCAGCTCCATTCAACCATTATTGTTACTCCTTCACCGTTTTCTTTGAAATACATAGATGCAGAATTTCTCTCATCAAGAAGATTAAGCCATGAAGCTAGCTCACTTTGTTCAAATGTTTTGTAACATGTTTCTTTTTTACTTTGATTTCTGCTTCACATTAAGTAGTAAAAAGGAAATGAATGTGTGAAGAGGGATCCAAACTGAAGCCTTTAGCACACACATATAAACATAACAACAAAAGCTACAGTATTTGAGTTGAATGAAGCTTTTCTTTCTGCTGTGGAGCATAAAATCTGAACAAAACAAACAAGACGTGTTTTAGGATATACTTTTAGTGAAAGGGGGCCCTTGTGTAAAAGGAAAGGTTAGCACATAAGCCTTTCTGGAGAGAGCAATAATAATGACGATGATGATAATAATAGCGTAATGATATAAGGAGTAAGTGAGCTAAACATCTTTTCTTCCCTTTTCTCTTTCCTCTCTGAGCGGAGATAAACACAAGGCGAGTGACTTCAAAAGAATGAAGATGAAACTCCAGCCAAAGCCAAGAAGGAAAAACGAAACGTGGGATGCTTGTTGTGTATATAACTTTTTATATGTATAAATTAGCCCACTACGTGCTTTTCCTCTCTCTTGTCGACGAATATTTTTGACTATCAACTTTTGGAGAGGATCCAAAGAGGTGATGGAGGAGGATTTCAAAGCCATCATCCTGATCTCCTTTCCACTTGCTTTCCTCTCGGTCTAAAAAGTATAAAAAAGGGAAGCATGGGAATGGAGCGAGGTTGAGTGTAAAACTTTATTTTTTAAAGGGAATGCATACTATAGTGTCTAATGCTCTTGAAATGGAAGAACACACTAGTCCCGTCCCTCTTGTTAGCCCTAAACTGAGATTTCTTTTTTTAAAGGAGGGTACGGCAAGCGGACTGTGGCGCTACTTCTGTAACCGACCCATCACCACTTATTCACATTTTCTTTTATGTAACACCCTCTCTTTCCTTTCTCCCACACGCAATATTTCTGATTGTGAATGAGAGAGAGAACAAAACATGCAAAAAAATATAGGAGGAAGACGCTCAGCCACTGATTTGCTTTCACAATGAGAGAGTTGCTCGAAAGAACAAGGAAACGACCCGATTTTTTTCTATTAGTCTCGCTTGCATGCATGCAACCTCTTTCATTACTAATGCATTTCACCTTATACTTAAGACTCTGAGTCTTAAGGGGAACAGAATGACTAGGGGAATGCAGCCCGTAACGGGAATAAAGCACGCAATGCAACTGTTTTTGTAATGTGAGCTTTATTTGTGAGCTTCCAGAAGGTCTCGCATCAAGATGGTTGATGATGCAATGATGATGAGGCTGGCTTTCAAGACTTTTGGCTCGTCTTTTCTTCCTGATTCTCATCTTGCACGCACTTTTTACAACAAACGAAAAATGAATAGCTGGAAAATTTTATACGTTGTCAAATGAGCTTTTCTTTGAAAAGATGTACACTCCATTATACATGGAAATGACTAGAATTCATGAGCATTATGTTTGTAGTGCATAATATCTTTTTGTGTGGCCCAAGCCTAATTTCAACTTTTCCAAATAATGTAATGGCAGGGCGAGCTTTTGAAAGAATAATCGGAACATGTACATTTATTTGTGTTCATTACATATGTATAGCGTACGCTTTTCCCAATTCCATTTAGAGAAAAAGGAAGATGCGGATATGGATCCGTACGCAACCAACATGAATTTTTTGGCAGGGAGGCAGAGTGGTGATCATGATACTATATAGATGTAGTTCTTTCCATTTTTTATGTTGTGTTGGTTTTAGATTCAAGTCGGAGATTAAAAGCGAAATACAATATGTATAAACATGTAGAAGCTATAGACAATGATATGAGTGTTTTTAGGGAGAGGGAGAGAAATAAGAGAATAATAATATTCGAGTCATCATGATGATCATCGTTTTTCTTCTCCACATGTGGAAAATCGAAAGAGGAAGGCAGTTAGCCAGCATTTTCTTGCTTCCTTGCTCTCTCTCCCTTTGGAGTAAGATATATGAGCTAGTGAAAGTCATGGAAATTGCCAGTTGAAAACTGTTCTAATGCTGCCGTGCCTGCTTGCCCAATGAAATGCATGCGAGACCGAGAATGAAGCCAGGCCCACTACCTACGTATATTCCGTATGCAATGTGGGTGGTTAGGATGGTGGTGCTGGTGCCAAGTCCACTCATTTCCTATTCCATCACCAGAGCAGAAAAAGGAAAAAAAGCTCCTTTCGTTCCCTCTGTTCTAGTCTTGTGTATACATAGTAGATTGTCCTTTTGTAATTCTGCCATTGCCATCTCATTTCACTCACGCCAACGCACACCAAAAACCAGGTATTTAGGTATTATGCTAAAACAAACTCAAACCTTCTTCTTTTCTATTTCTGACTCAGGACTCATGTTTCTCTATGTATCTCAAGTTTAACAATTTCAAACTCTGTCCTAAAATAAAGTCTGGAAGTTGGTGAGGCGTGTAAGGTAAATGACTATGATGATCATGATCACTGTCCTTCTATCCATCGAACGGTAAGAGAGAACGACCCATCTTGTGTTTCCCATCCTTTTCCCCTCCGTCCCAACTTCCAGTCCCGTTAAACTCAGCCACACGCACATTCGTGCGAGCGTGATAATGAATGAATTTGAGACGATGAAAACGAAAATTACTCACGACTCGAGAAAGGTGTGTATAGGGACTCAATGAGACAAATAACATTGTTCTGATTTTCAGACGGCTTTCCTTCTTCCACCAAACAACAAAGTCAAGAACCGTTTAGGGATAGAAGGAACGGAACTTAATGCTCTACTTCATTCCGACAAGAATGTACTCACTGTCTGTCAACTACTCCACCTTTTTCTCACCTGTATACACTACACACGCTCATAGATTTCAGCCTAGCCCATATAAAATCGCATTTTATTGCCTGTCACCTCACCACAGCATTATGCATAATTGAGATGGCATCTCCTCATGATTATATTTGATTAGATTTAGTCGAGCACGACTATAACACGGGACGTGACATGTGTTCTAACGCAGCCTCTATGTTACACGCAGGAACATATTCCCTGGCGAAAACAGCTTGAGTAGAATCGGGTTTGACAGTTTGCGGCTAAAAAATATGTAGAGCAATATGCAGTGCTCTTGCCTCTCCATCAGATCCGCAGATAATAGTATGCCACTTCTCCATTTTGCATTTGAGTGAGCAATTTCGGTATTATTGCCATCATCTATCGTTTTTCTTGTTGTGGAGTGGATGGAGTGTGTTGCTGGAGGAAGGATAAATGAGGGGGCATATGGAACACGTTCGTCTCATCTCATTTATTTGGCAAAAGTAGATTTAGGTGAGTGGAGTAGAGTGAGTAGTCAGAGTCACAGCTTTCTTTTCATGTCGTAGTAACTCACTGTCGGGTTGGGACAGGCCCCTCTGAGACACTTTCTACAACTGCATTGTGTCTCATCCTCATCTCCACCAGATTCCATTCCGTTCCTTGTCTTGTCTCTACCTTCTAGCCTTCGTTCACTCGCATCGCACACACACATTCATGAGAGAAGGAAGTGGAACCACGGAGCATAAATGGATTTGTCATTCCTTGACTTGCAGTTCCACCCAACCACTTTATTTTCCCTCTGTCTAAATGTATACTTTGCCAGTCCACTCTTTTCATTCCCTCTCGCTCTACCTTTATGCAAATAAATTGGAGCTGAGCTCCTGTAGTGTGAGCAGCTTACGGAGTACACATTTCAAAAAATCAAATGGCGGAACGTCCCTTGTCGTCTGGGAACTATCTGGCTAGTCGTTACCTCCTCACTAATGTGCGTTATGGTTGTGGCCTTGAAGTTCCCCTGTCATCATTCCTTCCTTCTTACTCATGCTAGGAACAATTGTGAGTATGAGTAATAAACTTTTTTGTCTCATTGCAAAGTAGTACAACAACCCAAGAAAAAATACATTTTTTTTGGAAGGTACAAAGTGAACGTTGCAGTTTCAAACTCCAAGCAGCACTAGATTTGCCTAAACAAATGAGGAATATTATATTCGGTTAGGAAGAAAAGTGAGCAAATGATGACAAGGCTCCATTAACGTTCCTTTAAATCCTGGATGCAGAACTAAGTAAATTCCACAATTTACAAATAGTACACAAAGTGATGCTGCAGATGATGCACCAGATGTTTGATAGCTGGGGAGTAAGCAGAAACACATTTTGTGCTGGCATCGCCTTTTTCTTAACTTTATTCTCTCTTTTCCCCCTGAAAATTGGTAGAGGGATTCGCATTAAGGAATTGAAAATTTATGAAGCTTAAAAGGAGAGTGGAAAAGTGGGAAGAGGAAGAGATGGGCAAGGAACGAACGGAGAAAGAAAAGTTGCAAGTAGTAAAAGTAAAAGGAAAGCGTAAGTATATAAAAGGGGAGATTGTGTCTAAAAAAGATTTACAACATAATGATCTTCTCCTCTCCGTTCTGCTTCCCTATTGCCTCGTCTATGCATTCCTCAGCACACCACAAGAAGACTTCAAAATAAGTTTAAGAAGCAGAGAGAAAGAATTTGTATCGACAAGGTATACATTGTATAAATATAAGCATCTCTTCGCCAAAAACCATGAAGGCTTGATAAGCTTTTTTGTCTGTGTGTTGTGCATATATCCGCTGACGACATAATATCACTGCTGTTCCTCCTCGTATACCCTGCACTTCTCTATTTAGCGGCATGATTTTCTTTACTGCATTAAATACAAAGTTTTTAGCCTTATTTAAAAAGCATAGACATACTGTGTCGATAAGTTAACTTGTATACGACATTCCTGTTAGCCATGAACTTATATTTTTGCTTGCGTTTATCTATCCTGTTTCTCTCTTGCTTCGCTCTAGCCCACACACCCTATTGCTCCACTGTGCAAGATTTTCGTAGAGAGAACGAACCATGAGTTCATAAGCTTTTGGCTTTGGCTCTGGCTTGACTCCTTTTTCGGAAGTTGGAGCCCATTTCCACTCAATATCTGATAAAATGTTGAGAAACAAGGAGCAAGAGCAGGAGCCAAGCTTGCATGCATGAATTTGCTCATCTTCTCCCTATTTTTATTCACTTTCTTTAGAGTCCCCTCTATTATTATTATAATATTACGGCAATACGTTATTATCAGTCTCATCATCAAGAAAAAGCAGGAGCGGAGCAAGACTTATTTTCATGTACTTCTCATTTGCTACCCTTTAAAGAAAAAGTTTTTTGGCAGAGAAATAATGGAGCAGGGATTCTATAAAGAAGGCCAACATGTTCACTGACTTTCTCCCAGTCAGAGATTTGCCCCTACAAACTTCTTTTTTACTCCCGCTGATCCAATTTTCTTTTGAAAAAAAGGATTTGAAAATTTGTAACATGTTTTAAACCTCATTACTTTATGCACCATTTTATCTACATTATGCCAATATACAATCAAGTTCGCATCATTAACCAATCCTGTCAGTTTGGCAGCAGCCTTTTTATTTGTAAGCCAAGTTGGCCTTTTTTGCATAGGAAAAACTAAGCCAATATTGAACGTTTCGCAACCTCTTCCCTTTTCTCTATTCACATCATTTCCAAAGACATGAATGGGAAGGAGTACTAATTGTTGCGTGCTACTCAAACTGTAATTAAAGCTCAATTTAAAAAAGCGGGACAAATTACTCGAACAAAGGTTGATTGCTGATTCAAGTCATGTAAAGTTAAGACTAAAAGAAGTACTCTAATTTTTTCCTCGTCCCTTTTTCTACCGTCTTTAGTTCTGGTCTGGTATTTGATTGCAAATGTTGACTCGGGAAGACGAGGACGACATGACATATCTAAACCGCACACAAAGACATAGTAATACCGTATAAAGTTTACAGAGTACTTGTGTACTTATACTTATATATATTGTCGGTGGTGCGGGCGGGTAAAGATGAAGCTCTCCATTTAATCTACAGGATTTCTCTCTAGTTTATCCTCTTCACTCAAGTTTTCCATCTTGTCTCTCCCAACAAACCCAATCCCGAAAAGCATAGCCATTCATATCCATAAAATATCCTTATCCTTGTTAGCCACTCTCCCACTCTGGGATGTATATCCACTACCATTTTTTTGCCAGCAATAATATCATCATCAAACCTGTTTAAAATTCATCACAGAGCTCGAAAAGGTATTCACTTTGGCTCTCAAGCACAAAACGAGGCTGAGAGAAGAGAAAAGGTGGATGGTATTGCTTGGATAGAGCCCCATCATCATCATCATCATCATCACGAAACTCAAGTAGTATTTTTGGAAGGAAGCAATAGGAAAAACATAAAAGGTTGCCACCGTCTGTCGAACATTTTCATTGCTTCTTGTGTATACAACCGCTAGTACCACGAATGCCACCACCACCGTCGTCATCATCTCCTACAATACATCCGGTTTAGGGCTGAATCTCATATAAAAAGCTTTCTCCCTTTTACACAAGATTTTCTCTCTTGTGTCGTTGCCAACTTTGTGGAGTCTGTTTGGATTGGAGAGCAAGTTTAAACTTGTCTAGTGCCATGCCATATCTTGCTGCTGTACCTGTAAATTTTGTTTTGGAATAATGAAAATTCCGTGTGTGTGTGTACACTTCCCATTATTCCCAGCAAAAGCTCACTGGACAAGTGGAGAGTAGTTTTTCAACTAATTCCTTTCTGGGATTTAATTTAAATTCCTCATCTGCTTTCGATAGAGAATGAACCATCCTCCGGCACGACAGAAATATTGCGCTCATCTCATCTCCCCTTCTCACTTTCTCTGGTCCATTCCACCAAAAAATATGTGTGTTTGGGATGTAGTTACGTAGTTAGGTTGCAAGTGCCAAGCCAAGTGCATTTCTGGAATGCCGAGGTGTGCCCAGTGCTACGAGCTGAGGAGAGATGGATCATGATAATGAGAAACATACGGAGTACGTACTAATAATATGCAAACACCAGACCATTTCTTTGGCAGCTATAAAACACAAGTAAAAACTGAAACTGCTGCTCGTCCGTTATGGTTTGCAGTAAGCAACAATTTTTCAAAGTGGTGTACACTTTACAGTCACCAAACTAACGCTATAGTTTATTACTCTCCCACTCAGCCATTGAAAATTTAGAGAGCTTCACGTGAAACGACTAACAATAAGAATTACTCTGTGGTCTGCCACGTTCTTTGAAGCATATTGCCAAGTGATTTTCCTCCTCCTTCTCTGCCGCTGTTGCATGAACGACTCAGTTTTTTACGACATGCACAATTCCTCAAAACATTTGAGCATTCTATATATATTTCTCGTGCCAATTCCTCCTAATTCACTTTGTTCAGAGTTTAATAAAATTATTTGCATGTTATCCTCTTTCCCGTCTCCATTTTAATGCACAGTATAATCTTGAGCGAGAATTTCATTTTCCTTGCAAATCCCGCAAAATGAGCCGAGTTGAGGGAAGGAGCAGTGCAATTATAATCTGTTCATGATTTTAAGACTAACTCAACTCAACTCTGCCATAAAATGCAAGTAGGCAACTTCCATGTTCCAGTTTTGTTGGAAGAGGCTTTTTATTGTTGAAAGGAGAAAATAGGCAATCTTCCAATGAGTTTTCGAGGAGAATGAGATGAGATGAGAGTATATAATATAAATGTTTAAGGATAATGTAGTTCCCCCTAAAATATACATGACCAAATTCAATGTAAAGTTAACAGTGGTGTGGTGTGACGACGTGATGAAGGGAGTTGGGCAAATGGAGCTGAGTAGATTCCACTTTCTTCTCTGCATATAATTACCATTTTATGTACTTATCGTTAGCATTATAGTACTAAGCTTCCACAAGACAATGCACAAGTGGCTCATTTGTTAAGTGTGGATGCATATGAATATCAAAAAGTTTGTGGTTGTAGTGCTAACACAAAATCAAAGTTGCTCTTTCAAAATAATCACTCCAACACTATTGAACATGTATATAGATGTATCTATACCGCAAAGAAAAACTTCTTGGAACAAGTATGTCTCATCTCAGTGCTAAATATTCTAGGAAAAAGTTTAAGTAATGCAGACTAACAAATGACTCCTTTTTTGTGTGAAGAATCTGCTCTTTCCCACATTAACCAGCCGCACAAAATAAGGGGAAAAGATGTCTTTTTCATATTATATTTATCAGCACACTTCTCATTGGGAGAAAAAAAAGTCGTTTGGCAAAGTCAAAGGCATTTGTGCCAAATTATTAAATGGGTAAATGGAGCTTGGAGCGGGCTTTATGGCACAAAAAAGGCTGTCGTTAACAAAAATTGCTTTCTAATAATAATCAATGAAATGATTTACTCCATTTTGTCGCAGCCTTTTTTCATCGTCTTCCCCATTTTATTGAGTTGGTTGGTTGTGTGTGGGCCTTCCAAACTGCTTAAGCTATCCACGGAGAACCACATTTTTTGGGGTGGTGGTGGTGGAGGTAACCCAAGATAATACATATGTGCCTAAATACATATTTTGTGCTCGCTAAGTATTTACAACTTTTTTTTGGCTTTTGTATCATCATTTTGGCTTTTATTCCTTGGGATTGCTTTATGATGATGATTAGGATGAGTATTTATGAGACTTTTTCACTCATATTTCTTCTTCCCGTTCGTCCTCTTAAAGTTGGTGGTATCTGCAACCGCGACCACTTGGCTTTGGTTTGCTGGTTGTCCACGGAAGAAAAAACGTGTCCTTGTCGACCTCCTACTGGGCGCTCTTGTACCTAATATGACCATTGCGCTTCATCATTCCGTCTAATCTCACATTGAAGCCTGAGACCACATACAATACACTTTATTCCTGAAACTACTTTCAAGGGGAAAGAAAGTAATAATCATTACGAACATTCATATTCATGTACCTACACGGTTATATATAAGGGGAGAAAGTTGTGTTTTGCCAGGAAGCGTCTACTTCTTAAGCGATTAATTTAGTTCTCCCTTGTGATTGATAAGATATGAATGAATGCTTCCGTTCTTGAGCATACTGGCCATCATGGTTTCTTCTTTGCTTTTCTCCATTTATATTTTTGCACAGATTCTCTCACTTGTCTGCTGAAAGTCTTTTTGGTGGCGTGTGAACGATTAGCATAACGCGTATAAAACTTCATTGAGCATGTAATAAAAGGGTGAATAATGTGAAGCTATTGCACTCCTAACTGTCTTGTATAATGCACTTTCCAAAAACATCCACGGGTGACTACGCCTTATGCAAAGGAGGTGATATAAAAATAGCACGTATAGCAAGTTTAAATACGCACCTAAAAGCGATTTCCTTCTGTGACCAACAACCAAACCAAACCGCCGTCAAAGCCAATGTTCTTACAGAATAGTACCTACCTAAAAAGCAGGTTTGGTTGGCTTTGGCTAGTAGCAGCAGCCGACTCTTCTACATCCGTTATGCTGCGGGCAAGGAGTTTTCGTAATGAAGTCGCCGTGGGTGAAGTTGGTGAAATATATTGCACAATGTCGGCATAGTTAGCTGGAGTAATGGGCCCCTCGCGGGTAGTTCCAGGACGTTGTGTACAAAGGATGTCTGTGAGTATAAGGAGAGGAGGCAATTCCAACGAATATTTTCTTTAGCAGTCAACTTTCTTTGGAAGGAAAAAAGATGGTCTCCGTTTATGGATAGTATTTGCTATTACAATGATAGGAGTCGAAAGTTGTGAGCATGTGATCCTCAAGATGCTCAGTTCCTCAGACGATGTGTTTGCAGCCAAAGCGTGTAATTCAAGAAATGACTCCTCGCTCAGTTATAATTGTGCATAATTTAGTTGTACGTTTGGCGGATGGAATGGAATGATAAACATTTTATGACTTGTTCATTGCCATCAGGAGCTCCACTTTCTTTATCACTCTCGTTCTGCTTAGTTAATGCTTAGATCGTGAAAAAATCATCACCTGCATCATTATTCAGTTACGCTCAATTTACTTACACCTTCTCTGCTAATTATTATGGTTTTTAGATCAAATTAAAACTGTAGGTAGAAACTAATAATTATAGAAAGTAAAGTATCGAAAGAACCCTCAAAAATGGAAGATGTACATTTCAAAGCATCGCTTTTTGCACATTAACCAAAATATCATCATATCCTTTCAAATTAATAACCATTTGTCTGCGTCCTCTTCAACTTAGTTGTCGTAGAAAGACATGGAAAGTGGAAGAAACAGTGATACTTGAAAATACAATCAAGGTTGCCAAATGTATTTTCATTCAAACCCTTAAAAATGTTTTTCATCGTCCCTTAAATGAAGTCAACTTTGTTTGAATCTTTAATGACCGTCTCTTTCAATTTCACTTCTTCAACATTTCCTCTGCCTCCACTTCAGATGCGGGCGTACTTAATCATTTAATGTACAGTTGACATTTTATAAATAAAAGAAGTTGTCGTCCGAAAAAATTTTGATCACGGTCGACTGCATAATGCAAGATGTGCTGGAGAACGAGAAAGTATTAAATGAACTAGTTTGACATGCTCTGATTACCACGGTCATTTAATTCCTGACTCAGATTGCTTTCCCCAAAAAAATTATAGATGCCGTCGTCTGCTGCAGTTTATAGGGGTTTTCCGTAACTTCGACTTGAACTGAAATATTTATGCTACTTATGATGCTTTCGTTAGTTAGTTAATGTTGTTTTTGCCAATGTTTCAAAGCCGAGGAAAGTGTATTAATAACTTTAATTGAATTTCTATTCCTGGAACGAAATTTTCATGTAATGTTTGATTCTGCATATTTGCATCTTGCCCCAGAGTTAACATAAAGGAGAGTGTGTTCATTCTGTCATCAGTGAAATTGCAGCAAAATCTGCCACTGCCAGATGAATCATGCATTAAATATTCCCAGAATTTAATTTTCTTCAACTTTACACTTGGTTTCATTAAATTAAAAGTGGCGTCGCCAGTTTTCCTCTTATTGAAGTTTCAAGAAGCTATTGTTGACAGTGCTACTTGCGTTAATGGCATTGAACTAAAATGTGAAAGTCAAAAATAACCTGCTTGGTTTTATGCAACTCTACGCCCCCGGCCGTTTATCTACTCAATTAATTTCTGAACATTAAAATATTCACAAAACAACAGTGTTTAAACCGCTTTTCCGGTTTAACAAGGTTACGGATTCATCCAGCATGCGTGTGCTCACAAATATCGCTTTTGCCCTAGTTTTTATCTTCTGCAAATGTCACGTCAAATGAGCCCGAGTCTCCTAGCTGGAATGCTGTCGATTCATTAAATCGAAATTTATATTCTCAAATACTACAACTTCCTTTTAACTGTTTCGTATTCTACGAAAAAGAGGTAGAATCGCTGAACATGCTATAATATTCCATGGAAAATTACATTTGCACAATCTCATATACTGTATCAGCAATTCGTTCCGAAGATACAAATGATAATGATGGAAATTGTATTCGTGTCATTAAATAATTGTCTCCTTGAGTTCTGACTCCAGCCCAAAACTGGTGATGCTACAAGGGCACAAATGACATGATCATCATCATCAACAACATAGTAATCGCATCAGAAAATCACGCAAAAGTTTGATGATGTCTATTTCTTAAAATGGGGAAAATATAATCAAAATGACATTCCGTTTTAGTTGAAATGGAAAATCGTTTGTTTAAAAAGATGTCTATTATTATTGCATTACATTCCAGTTTGTCCTCATGCCATTCCATTCTTTTCTGTATGAGTTTCCCTTAAAATGCTATAATAAGGAAGATAATGGAAGTAATAACTTTTTCAGTTTGATTGTGATTGTTAGCCTCATCCCCAAAAATGAAGATGTTGTTTGAAGTGAAAGTGGATCAGTTTGTAGTTTGTGCTGTGCTCTTGCAACATTTTCCTAGAAGGAGAAGAGCATTTTGCTGTTGAGAGAAGTAATCAGTAATTCCTGATCAGATAGATACAATTGCATCGACTTAAAAGTAAATCCCTCTCAGAATTGATTAAATGAAAATGTCTTTTATTTCCTTTGTCTTTACCTGAGAGCCGAGTCGGGTGCAGTTTGGTCTAGACGCGTAGTTTTGTGAGAGCAGTGAAATAGCTACATGAAAGGGAGCTTTGTAATCAGGAAATTCAAAGTTGCTGAAGGGGAGGCGGAGGTCATTACTCGTTTATCTATGAGTTTCGGTTTCGAGGAAAGCACGGAAAAGTACTTAAGATTCAGAAGGCAACGGGCCTCCCGTTTATCGAGAGAGAAGGCGGAAAGGAAAGAATGCAATTCACTCCCTCTACGCAGCATTAGTTTTGGGAAGGAGGAAATAAGTGGATACTGGAGAAGAGAAGCTTGCAATTTCGTCTAATATTATAAGCCTGATAAACACAAGAGAAAATTTGTCCCAACTTTCATTGCATTCGATTTTACAACTTTGAGAGCTTAACCAGCACAGCATTTTAGACAAAAATGTGTGTATCATACTAAAATACCAAGTGGCTAACTTTGTAACAGCTTTAATAGTACTGTGAAAGTTGAGTGGAAAAGTAATGCAAGCACTTCGTTCTGCTTTCGAAGGCCACGGTGTCCAACCCTTATAAAAGTTATTGCCATTTTAGGTTTTGATTGTGCTGGAAATTTTTATACACTAATAAATTAGAGACATATTTTTAAAAGATATGATATGACCACTTGACAAATTCTGACCTTAATGAAAACCTGTGCGTGAACTTTCTGAATCACAAAATGCTCTAATACTTTGCTTGCTGTTCTGATTACGAGTAGCAATAAATAACTCTTTCTAAATCTTGCTGTGTTCCAAACTTGAATCAAAGAATTGAAACACGCGCATATACTCCAATGTTAGATGCGGCCAGACTTGAGTTCTTGTCATTTACCTTCATATACAGATGTAATTTAGTATATTTGTCATTCGAAAAGCATTTGTAGATAAATTCTTAGTACATTCGCAATGAACTTGCATGTCTGTGTATATTATATACTTCTGTTTGCTGACACATGTCAAGCTTTCACAATTTTGTTTGTATCATTAAACTCCATTTCACCAGAACAATAATTACACTATAGGGATTATTTTCCTGATAAATGAATGTCAAAGAAATGCACAGTTTACTTTTCGTGAATTACTTTTAATATACTAATTCTGCGCGTGTTCAAAATGATCTGAACGTTTTCTCTGGAAGTCAGCCATTTGATGTTCGATTCTTGGCAGTGGCAATTAGTTGCGTAATTAATTCCGTGAATTGTTTCACAAATAAGGAAGATTGTAAATTAATATACCTAAATATTTCACGATTATAAGCTGATAGAAAACAACAACAAAAAGCGTTGTTTTCTACGCATTTCGTTAAAAGTATTGCTACAATGATTAACGAACGCGAATCTTAATTTCTCATTAAATATTTTACAAGGGATTATTAATTCTCAAGGTGGATAAGTATAAGGGTCGGCGACACGAAAAGAAGTTTCTTTAGAGTCATATTATATGACTCATGCAATCAAAAGCTAATGAGATCGACTAGTTAGGTCTCGCTATATATAGTGTCGAACTTTTATATGGCAAGTATGCACAACGTGTAGAATGCAAAGAAAAATGGGATGTTTATGAAGTGTTTTAGTGGAAATTCATGAGTTCCTGGAGCAATCTGTACTTCTTGCAGGCTTCTTTCTAGTTGTTCGTTTGTGACCCATGGGAAATCGATTCTCCCTCAAGAAAGTCTCCCTCTTCCGCCCTCTTTCTATCTATATACAGCCTTTTCACTTTGTCTTCTTTTTACTCTTCAATCCTGACTGGGGTTTGGTGTGTAACGTTTTTGATGATGAATTGTGTACCGGCTGCATGACTGCTCGCCCTCCTTCACTTTTTTGAAAGTCGTTCTAAGCTCGAATATACTTAAGTCGGGATGCATAAAGGAAGTTTTGCTCATGGCATAGCTTTATCACATCAGTGTTATGTGATGGCAATGCCAAAACCGGCTTTTTCTCCAAAATACTAAACATGCAGCTACTATATGTATCTACCTCAACAAAGTCTCCTCATTTTCTGCCTCTGTAATCAAGAAGTTCCTTGTTGTTCTCCCATTTCTGAGCCAGTGGGGACCACAACAAAAAAAGACTCAATTTCGTATGCTTTCCCTCTTCCTCGTTTGGATACAAACCCAAAACTTGGGAATTATTTCCCTCAGCCCCAAACGCACACCATCCTACACCACAAGCATTCAATAAGGTTCCCTTCCCTACAATCAACCTTTTCTTCTTTCAACCAGCAAAAAAAGGGAGGAGAGAAAATTCCACAGACTCAAAGTTGATTTTGATGCACACGCACATTTGTCCTCTTTTCGCAGCATCTTCTTTTGTGCTCTCACTCACAAGGCTGAGGGTACCTTTTCCAGTGTAATGTATTTTCCATGACGCATTCCTACTACATCCTCTACATATGTCTTTTTGTAACAACTGAAAGTTTTCCCCATGTGCAAGTTCAAAAAGATCCTTGAACTAGAGGAGCAGGAGCAGCTCTTGTTCCGTATTTGAAGGGAGTCAGAAAAAGGAAGAGAAATGACCAAGGTCTACACTTGAACCTGAACACACTACTCACTTTTCCCGGACCATTGTCGTGTGTGCATGCACGCATACAACTTTTATGACAAAACAAAAACTTTTCAGCTCGTGCTGCTGGTGCTACACCACAAAAAGAACTTTGGTTCTTTAGCTACACATTAGATATGCCGTGTACCTCCAGCCCATCGTAGCATGCTCCTTTTCTTCTCGGTGAAAGCCGGTTTAAGATTAGGAAAAGGCAGCTGGTGGAAACAAGAGGATACGCATTGCACACGTCGTCGTCGTCTTCTGTGGCTGGCAGGATGGCACGACCATGCATGGTCAGAATGTTGTCAATAAATAAATAATTCATGAGAAAATGAAACAGTGGTTGAGAGTGGATTCCCTTGACTTTGTAAACACGACTGACATGTGTGCATAGATATACATAGGATTTTGACAAATATGTGTGCTTAGATTATGTAATAAGTAATAATCTTTCAAATTTATTATGACAATCTCCTTTTATCCCCCTCTTTTCATTTTTCTATTTGTCCACAGGAAAGGAAGATGTTCTCTCAGCTTTAATGGATTATGACTGAGACTCTGATACTGCTTCTTGTCCTCCTCTTCTCACCACGTAAGTGACATTCTTATAACTTATATTTTTTTATTAGTTGGGCAATGTAAACAACTTTCCCAATATATTTCCGTCTCCTTTTCTTTTCACAATCAGCCATGCATGAATACACGTGCTGCTCGTCTCGTCCGTCGGATTTGGTTGGTGTTGTGTGGTCAGGGAGAGTGAGCAGTCAATCGAACACATTTATTTCATACAGTTTCTTCCCTACTATTGTCATTGTAATACCATTCCATAACATTTTCTTTTGCGCTTCACTAAACATCACAGTCATCATTTTCGTTTGAAAAGAATTGGGAGAAAATGAGAGAGAAGGAGAAACGATCCAAGTTTCACCTTTTGACACAAACTGCTACCATTCAATTTTCTTTCTATTATCGGAAACCAATTCAATTTATTGATGGCCTTTGTCTGCCCCTTTGTCAAAGGAAAGTCAAACTTTTCCATCATACAAAAACGAGAACAAGCGAGAAAGAAAAAGGCTAAAAAGGCACATAATAATAATAGCCTCACCACCACATACTAACACGAATATTTTGCAAAAATTTTACTTGTATTATTTTAGAAATGTGACAATGTTTGTTGCCACCATTGCGAAGTACCAGGTAACTTCAATTTTTTTAGAAATGCATCTAGGAGACGGTATGTATAGGGACCATTTAATGTATGCCGTTTTTTGTGAGAAGGAAGGGAAGAATAACTAATAAATAATTGTAAACGTGTTGGGAATTTATTAAATGAGCAGGAAAAGGGGGACCGGAAGGAAGGGTTAGGTAGCATTATGGTCGTTTCCACTGAGGCGACTCACCTACCAAAAAGCACATATACAAACAAACTCAACACTCCACAAGAACGAGAAGAAGCCTTTCCGTGCCCAAAACTAAGAATTTACTACGTTTTCCATGACTCAATGTTGGAGTTTGCTTATTCAGTTGTGCCGACTTCACGGCGACTGCAACTCGCAATGTATTGCTTAACACCGGATGGCTAAATTTCGTTGAAATGTTATGGAGAAAGGAAAATGGAATCTCATTTTAATGTGTAGATACCTTGAAAATAAGAGAGAGAAAGTAGTCAGTCGCGTTGTTAGCTCAAGTAATCATCAAAATCAAATGTTTACTTTTGCAGGTTGTCCTACTGACTCACAATAAATGTGCCTTGTGTGGCGTCATGTAGAATTCTACAGCCAGACACGGAAACTCACACAAAAGTTGGTTAAAATTAAAAGTAGGCACCCATGCATACTATGCAAAATCAGAGACTAAGTTTGTATCATGACAGAAAGGAAAGATGTTCCAATCCACAATCTACTTTAGCACATTAGTGACATAACCCAAATACACTTTCAAAATCCATTAGACTTTCTCCGCTGTAATGAACCGTATTGAATATCATAAATGGATGTATCCTTTCATCCGATTCCAACTCACTCACATGTTGATACACTGCTGCAGCAATGCTAATGCGTACATTTCCCCAGAATCAGAAGGAATGGAAAAGTACGAAAAAAATCTACATTTCATAACGAAATTCATTGCAAACAAAAGTGAAATAAAGAAGGAATTGTGCTGAAAGCATGGATAGTAGAAGAGTCAACCAAAATCTTTCAAATGCTTTTACTTCAGCTCACTTTCTGCTTCGTACCTCTTGTCGCAGTTTCCTCAAGTAATCTTTCCCATCGTGCTTCGTGCAACGGAATAATGTAGTGTACAATAGAAGAGGAAAAAGTCAATCCAATTTCTTTACGATTCTTTTCCACCGGGATATTATTATTATATACTGAATATATATTAAAGTCAAAGTCACAAAACCCCTACGCAAAAAATATAAAAGGGGAATAAAAAGATACTTTTTGTTTAGAGTCCCATCGGAATCCTAGATGTGCTTTGGGGCTGCTGTAATATCATCGTATTATGATGAATATATGAGATCATGCATTATTTACAATATCATGTAATAATATGATTTCATAGCGAAAAACGTGCTTAGTTTTTTAGCACAATGCCAAAAAACACGGCATAGGTTTTATTTTTCGTAAAAAACACCTACGTACGTGTCAGATATATGTCTGATCTAAGTCACTCAAGTCCTGTCTGGCATTGAAATACAATGTGTGTTGTGTGTGTGAGTGAGAGGATGATGTTACACTATAGACAGTGTAGAGTTGAGGGAGCACAATTTTCATCAAAAAAGTTTTTGTGGTTTTTATATTGAGGGCATTTAGAATTAGTGACTTTCGTGTGTTTCGGAGGTTAAGGGTGGAAGAATGAAGGAGAGAAGGGAAAGAGATGCAGATAGATCGTTTTTTACCTTTTACCTCTTTATATATAGATTCATACACATTCGTGAATTGTAGACATTCATAAAAGCCACAAAAAAGACTTTTGCGAATGGAAAATTAGTTATTTATGAGGGGAAACTAGGTTTTTTGCCAAGACGGAACGGAACCACGCTGACGACCACACACACACATGAAGATATAAGTGTATATTGACTATACATAGAGCAGACTCATGAAATCATCCGCTTTGTGTTTTTGGCATGCCACCACACACCACGACCGCATCTCATCTTAGTTTTATATCCATAATTTACAATATAATATAATCTACGCAACTGTTGTTCCCTTTTCTTCCTGACCCAAACCTGTGAAAATTTATTACGCTCCATATTTACGTATAGATTCATACGGACGGATTCTTTTGAGAGAAACAAATGGTCGATTCATGAAAACGTATAGTTGATTTGATACTATGTAGGTAGCAAAAGGAAAGAAGTGAAAGAGGGAAGAGATCATAAGCTTTCTCACTCTCGCTTTTTTGGGTATGGGAAAAACAAGATGAGTAAAAGCGTTAATAAATCATAGAGATTGTGTTGTGTAGCGAGCATTAGTCAAAGAATTTGTAAGCAAAATGGAGGGAGGCATGCATGTACACACAACTTTTCTCTCAATCTCTCCTCTTCTCCCTTCTATTGTGGCTGGCTCGACTTTCACTGACGACGAATTACATTTGGCGACTTAAGTAAGTTAAGAGAGGAGAAATGGCTGCAAGCCGTCTTAAACTTGGAGGAGCAAGGTCAAAGCGGCTACTTAAAAGGAACTACTAGAGAAAGTTATTAGAGCATTCAAAAATATACATGTACATACGTATAACGCGGTCTCAAACAATGTGCTTCATGTTCCATTTCCTTCAAGGAACATCGGGGACAATCAGTAAACGCCTTAATTTTTAACTTGACTCCTTTGTAATTTTTTTTGCGGCGACGGCCGTATTTTATGGCGCATGGAAGGCAATAAATCATCGTAATGATGGTGATATTAAGTAAAGTCAGAGCTTCTAACGTAAAAAAACTAGAAAGAAAGTTTGCAGGTAGGTGGTGAAAGCATACATAATCATTATGCCATTCTGAGTGCTCCTGATCGGTTAATTTTGAGCTCATGCACGCGCATCAAACCGCGACAAGGAGATCCATTTTTAAAAGTTCCGTCCACTGTTTGGCAAAGTATTTATGGAAGTAATTACAGCAGGAGGGGATTGATGATGACATAAAACACATACGACTTTTACGTCTACGTCACCTGTCAAATACGACCCTATCGTATTAAATGTGAAAGAGAATAAAAGTGAATGGATTGCGTGTCACATTGAAAAGCCGAGTTCCCTGACATTTGCTAATTTATGGAAGGACGCGCTCAAAGTATATTGCTCCTCACTCACGAGGAACATAATCTCGTGCTAGAATTACAAGAGGGTAAAGTACTGTTCTAAGCTTGAATATTTTCAAGTGGTCCTCTGAGTACAAAATTATTTCATTAACGCGATCACAACATTGAGTGGGAGTGAGTATGTATGGGTGACGTCGACGTGCATGCAATGAAAATGTGTGAAGGATACGAGACAAGCAAAATGAAATAAAAAAGTTTTACTCTCCCTTTGATATTTTTTTAGACAAGAGCGTAAAACAATCAAATCAACATGCTAATAAAATGGAAATTTGTGCGGTGCTGGGCTAGGTTAGATTTTTCACGGATATCCCAATTTGAGTGCACAACTGTTCCCGAAGGAATGAAAGGAAAAGAAAGTTTTGGAAGGGGAATGACAGGTTGCCTATTTTTAGCCTGACTACTTACACGACTGCATAATATATAACACTTATATGGCGATACCTTTTACTTTTTCTTCTCTTTCTCTCTCTTGGTTAGTAAATTGGCCGAAATTAAGTTGAGCTTTGTGCTTCAATTCATTTAATTTCCTGTTGCTATCTGACAGACAGGCAAAAACCAAAAGCGAGAGATGGGTGGTCGACGAGACACACATGCGATGAGTTGGAAAACTTTTTTTTTTGTTATCAAACAACCAACTGCTCGATTTATTTGATGCTAAACTTTCTCCACTCCACAAGAATTTCATAGGCGAACAATTTTTTCGTAACAAACTTTTGATTATTTGTGTTTAAATACTTTCCCCATTCATTCCTGTTAATAGTTGTGGAAGCCTAATCCGAAAGATCTTTTACTGATATAAAATAAAGTATAATATACATTTATGTTATATAATCTTTAACGAATATTGTTTTGTTTCAGTTTGCGTGATGCTCATCGGAGGGGATAACGTGACCTCTTCATCCTCCGTTACTTCATCAACTTCTCCCATGTCCCCATCTATCTCAGCATCATCCGTGTCATCCTCATCAGCTTCTGCATCCTCTTCATCTCCGTTGGCGCTAGCGTTAGCAACGGTGGGAGAGCCGGCCTTACTTGCTCATGTCTACGACACTCATGCCAATTTCAGGTGAGCGAGCTTTTCCCATCAAATTTGATATGATCGTCTTTGATAACCCTTTTATTTTCGGCTCTCCACTCTCCCCATATTTATTTACAAACACGAGTTGCCGTTCGTGAGAAAACTTGAAAAGTGGGGTTTACTCCGCCGAAATCTAACTTAATATATGACGGACATTATCCAAGTTGAAAGTTGTGAAATTAAAAGTGAAAGGCTGTGATCATTCATGTCCCTTTTCTCTTTTCCGCCTTTTTACATTCGACTGTGTAACGGATGCGAGTGAAAACGGAGAAGCAATAGAAGGGGGAAGTACGCTCCGCATTCTCTTTCTTGTTCCCTCAAAAAAAAATATGGAACGTTGTTTTTGTTGTGTTGTGTATTCCAGCTCGTAATTCATTTTTGATGAAACTCTTTTATAGTTTTTTTTTTCATTCATTGCATTTGAGAAAGAAAGAGAATGTGAGTGAAGTGTGCGGGACTAAACTGACTATTATTTTTGTAGATGATATGAAATGATGTTCCACTCAGATATAACCTATCCGTTTCACATTTGCTCCTGAATTGAGGGGAAAGTAGTTGAAGAGCTGGAGTCGTATATACCTTTTGAACCTTTTCATAATAAAAAGGTAAATGCTGGCTGTGTAGTTGACGAGAAAGAAAAAAATACAATATCCGGATTGTAAACATTAATACACACCGAGCCGGTATAAGCTCTTTTGAGAGAATGAAGAGGAGGAGGAGGTGAAAAAATGCCATTTCCTAAAAAGGAGCTGAAACTACTTTTCCCTTCCATAAACGCCTTTTTCTCCGCTCCAGTTGTAGAGTGGATGAGGCACTACGTTTTCTCCGCTCTTCATTCCCCGGTTCAAAGTCAAAAAGCTGTTACGCACAGGGAGAGATTGAGTGGAGGACGTGAGGAAACAAATCATCAACATTCTTTTCATGTTGATCTATTATACCTTCTCTCTCTTCCTATTTTATGAGGTTCCGTGTCTGGGCTGGAGCAAAACTAAAATTTTAGGAGAGGGGAGCACGAGTCAGAACAATAAAAACAAACAGCAGTGGGCTGACAAATCAGTTCAGTAGTTCAGTTGCAAAATTCATTTCCACTGTGGAATTTGTAATCACATTGTAGAGTAGTAGCTTGTTGCAAATATTTCAGTTAGGTGATACTTTTATGCCGAAGGTCATGCAGTCTCTGGGTGTGTGGGAAATATAGGTATAAAAAGCTAGTTGCAGACTTTCAACCGTCCAATTTTGCACGAAAGTATGTGACAATCAGACCACAGGCTAGAATTGAACGGAGAAATAATAGGAAAACTGACAGGAACGTAGATTACTTTGGTGTCAAAATAAAATAGTTGTATGTTCGTAGTTCATGTTGCATCTAGTGATATGGATGCAACAGGGCACGTGCGAAGGTTTACAGCGATGAGATGCTCGATTATATTGAATCAAGAGTTGTAAACGAAAAAGTACTCTGGTAGATCGATGACACTACCTTTGACGATCGCTTTCTGTAACATTCATTCTGCCATTGGGGTTCTGTTGGCTTTTATGTTGTCTGATTCGTTGGCCATTGACATGTTAGAACTATCTATTTGCTTTCACTTTTGATTTTACTGTCTATCAAACGTTTTTTGCTACTTTGTTCTGGTTTTGATGCGTAGCAATTTACAAAGGCATCTATAAATAAGGATTTATGACTTCTCATAAGAGCACGCAAATTGTGTTACAGTTCAAAGATGTAGCAAAGGTAGAAATTAATTAACCGTATGCAAGTTGGAATGTTAGACTTGTCTTTGCTCAGAACGGAAGTAATGAG
>JAQGAP010000267.1:0-45041 GCA_034697805.1 Orchesella bifasciata
CTAACTCTTTTATTCAATACTACTTACGTTCATTAACATACACTCATACATTCATGTTTCTCATGACACATTAAATATGTGCACTCAGCACATTCTTAACACTGATTACTCTTACAAGATTGCAATAACAATATTCAACATGACATAATTGAATAGAATTTGTTTGTGTTGTATGCAAATTGCAACGTGGGAATAATTTTGTGTAAATGGGCAACGTGTATTTTGTTGTTGTTGTTGGAAGGTGTAATGACAGAACATTTGATAAGATGAAGTTATATATAACATTATGACGGAGTGAGGATTGTTGTGATTTTAATTTTTTAATGTATCATTTACTTTTGATGTTATTTAAAGATGGTTCGGTGGTTTATGGTTATGAGGTGATACACAATGTTGGTTTATGACTGAGGTTAAGTAGCATGAGTAAGCGATTGTGGCTCGTTTGATATTATGCAAGCGTTAAAAAATGCTGATGTTAGCTGTATATTAGTCATTCAGATAAATGTTGGTATAGTATAGTAGCATTTGGAAATCGGAAATTGGTTTTACAATCTTTGTTTCATGATGATACGAAAGAAACAAAAAGGGTTCTGTGCTCGTTGTACATTTGTATCCAAATGACGTTTTCCCGGGAATGTGTATAAAAGTGCATTGTGGTGTGTTTAGGGATCGGTATACTATCCCACCACATGTCTCATGTGGATTTGAAAGAAATATTTTCCGTTGAGTCATATTATGCAAGCGTCTTTTTTCATGGGATTGTGTAAAAAAGGGCATTGTGGGGTGTGTTTATGGATTGCTGTAATATCCAACGACCTTTTTCATCTGTATTTGAAAAAAAATGTTCTTATTGTACCACATTATCTAGACGGCCTTTTTACATGGGGAACGTGACGAAAAGCTAATTTATATGCTGTTGTCGTACTTTTTTGTGTTGACTTTTGTTGTTCCATTACGAAAGGGGATGAAAAGCTAATTCATGTGCTGTTGCCATACTTTTGTCTGTATGTCTAAGCTTTTGATGTTACATGAGGGGAAAGAGCTGGATTGCTCTTTGTAAGTTGTACCTTTTTCATGGGGATGAGGAAGAAAAATGATACGTGTGGTGTTTGCAGTACGTCATAATTTAACCATCTGTGTTTCAGAAATTAAAACTGAATGTAACTTTTGTGTAAATTATATGTAGTGGAAGGATTATACTTGGTTGAGTAGTAAATCAGGAACATCATATGACAAATGGTCAGATCTATATCTTGTAAAAGAAATTGTCTCTGTCATCTCCTGTTTGAGTTTGTGTTCTCAATGAAGCTGTACAACACATTATCGGCTTAGATGGTATGTGGTTGAAATACATGTTGGCTAAACAAATATCTTTTTTATTCGGTTACATGTATGGAACCAATGGAAATATATAAGCATGATGTTCCAGATTTCTCATATTGCATAAATATAATGAGAAACGATGGTGTGTGTGTACAAGTTCACTATTGTATTGGGTGAATGTTTTCCATAGTTCCAACGTAATGTATGTGAAAGAAGAACAGTTGGCGTACATGAATTCCTATTGTTAGTGGATCGTTATGCAGACTATTTGTGTATTAGATTATGGAGTTCATTGATGATTTACCTGTGTTCAGATAAGTATCGCGAGATTTCCTTAACTTGCCATTGTTTGTCGTTAAAATATATTTCATGGACCAGTGAATTTGCGAAGTATTATTTCGAACAGAAATAATAATTGTCATTGTTTTGTGACTGAAATTTATTTAAATTAAAGTTAAGTGGCATCATCATCATTTGATTCAGTCGCGTTTGGTATTTGTATTTGGTTAGTAAGAAATATGTTTCAAAGATGTATTGTAATTATTTAAGTATAATCTTATTTTTAAGTGTGTACTGTGTTTGTGTGTGTATAATACAAAATTCTGTGTTATCGATATCATATACACCATCGTAAACGTCTCGTATTTTTTGTTACAGACGATGGGAGAGGCTTTGAGAAACCCAAGTACCTCTAGCAGCCGTACTACTGGTGAAATAAATTTGGATCGGGAAATACAGTGCTTTTTTGCTTCGAAACATATTAGAGGGCGTCGTAAGCAATGTACATTAAGGGAAAGGGTTCTGATGAAAGAAATAAAGAGAGAGCGGTCAATGCGACATGCGATGGAGAAAGAGTTAAAGAATGAAAGTAAATGGCGTTTAAAAGTCGAAGAGTCTGTGTTTGGGAAGGACAGGGTAGTCATAATAAATGGAAAAAAGTACGAAGTTGTCCCTCTTCGACTTGATATGGATATTTCCTGTCTCCTGGATGTATCAAATGGTATACGTATCAAGAGGGCGATTAGCAATACTGATGAACACCACCACCAGCGTTTAGTTGGAAGTGGATCTACTATTAGAGAGATGCATGCTGGCTCTAAATCAGTTTTCGATATATTGCCTGAGGTAACTTGAGTAATTTATAGCATGTGTTGGTGAACTTCTATAATAAAGATTATGATAATTGTTTTACTTTTATAATAAGTGTATTATAAGTTTTTTACCAACTGGAATGATATTTATTGTGAATATGATTTAATTTGATTGTAGGTCTGGGATGAATTCATTGTTCCTTATCTGGCGCCAGTTGATTTACTTTCCCTCGTAAACGCGAGTACTAAATTGAGAGATAACGTCCGTTCAGCGCAACTGGCAAAAAACTTTCTTCCATTGGTAAATAAATATAATAATTAGTTAACTACGTTGTGAGAAGCTCCGGGAGCTTTAAATTTCAATATTTTCTTAAAATGCAAGCAAATCAGGTTGAAAGCAGAAAATTGGTATGCAAATAATAATTATGAGTTTATAATATAGTTTAGCACCCATAACGAGAAATGTTATGAAAAAAAAAATGGAATGGAAAAATGGAATGTCTGCATAACGCTTCCATAGCCTCTCTTGTGTAATTGTATAGTATTTATTAAATTTGTATTTTTATTTTTCTATTTCAAGTGGTTACCAGTATATTTGAAGAATGTGGGCATCAAAGAAGTATCTGCATTGATTTGTTGGCGCAGAGTCAATAAAGCTGCCAAATCAGTTGTTGATGACTTATTAGTTGCGTCCTCCTCTCCCACTAGTTATTGTTCAGCCGTGAATGAGTACGTGAATTCGTCAGACTGGACGCCAGTACATGAACCAACTGTGGAGGATGAACTGATTATGACGATTGACAGAATTAGATCTTGTTACATATTTGAAGAACAATTTGTGATTCAAGAATTTTTGAATCATTTCCATTCTGCAGATTACACGAGCAACCCATTCCTAACCAGATCTTTTTTTCTGCACCTAAGGGGTTCGCCGTTATATGCCCCTGAAAATGTTTTGGATAACGAGGTTATATTCTCTCTTGTTCAAAAATATGGTCATTTAATTTTTTCAATGACCATTATATGGGATGAATTTGATTCCGGTTTTCTTTACGAAATACTTGGTCAACTGCCTAACGTGAAAAGTTTGATTTTATCGGGCTATATTGATAGTGGTTCGGTTATAATTGATCCCCGCCTTCGCTTGTCACAGTTAGAATTGTTGGATGTTGACGATGTTTACGAAGAGGATGGCGATTTCGAGAATATAAATGCGAATTTATTATCTTCACAACTGTTAGGTTGTATTGGCTCTAAGTTTCACACTTTAGTTTGTAAGGAGAGGTTTTTTGATTTGAATAGTGATTTGGTAAGGGATCGTCTTATAAAACTTTCGAATGTTCGGCGTCTTCAAGTGAGTTTGGTCAGCGTTAAGTTTCTCTATCAACTAGCGCAGTTTAATCTTCCGTTGGAAAAAATCGAGCTTATGAACTTTGATTATAGATGCATTAATGAAACAACTGTTGGCGATGTAGTGAGATGTATGCGTATGTTTGCTGATACTTTAAGTGAGTTGAAAGTGTGTGTAGAACTGAGTAAAAATGATGATTGTGACTATGCTGTTGGAGAGGATCTGATTCACCTACCTGGAGTAGTAAAGTTCACGACACAGTTGGAAAATTATTCAAACGAATGCTTTCGCAATTTCATTGTTCGTCAGCTGCCAAATCTGAATGAGTTAAACTTGGAGTATGAAGGTCATTCTGAGGGTCGCTCTATGTTTCCAGATGATGGGATTCTTGCAGAGGTACAGCTTTTTTTTACAGCTGTAGAAAAATTGCAGACTATTAATATTTATAGTAACGTTCGTAACTCAATTGATGTTTCTGAGGCTCAATGGATTGTGATGAAAAGAAATGGGAAAACTAAACGATTCAAGTTCCATATGAATGAGATAGTATTCGGATAACGTCTGTGGATTGTGAAATCAGTTTTACGTTGAGACGTTTTACTTAAGTTTTTATGGTATGTACGTTTTAATATTATGTTTAAGTTAGTAAGTAGCTATTGTTTTTGAAATCTACTATAAGCCATTGTTATTACCAAGTTGAGGTTTGTTTGCTAAGGTGTGGGCAACGTGATCCTTTTTGTAAATGTTGTCTCAATGTTTGTTTTCATAGATTGTGTTTAGGTAATATAATAAATTTTATTGGTAATTTTGAAGGGATAAATGTAATTTGTTATTTAATGGATAATTTAATTAAACAGTAATGAGTAATGTAACAGTAATGATATTGTGTGAAGAATTGTCTTTGCCATGTCCGAATATATGTCCGAATTTATGTCCGTATAAAATAGTTTTGCATTCAGAATATATGATATGACGTTTAAATATTGCACAATTAAAGAAACAAATAAAGAAGTATTGTAGTTCAGTAATCCCAATATAACTTTAAAGGATTTATCAACAGATTTCGGCAGGATACATGGTGCATACAAAGGAATGGTAACATAGAACTTGTTGCAAGTTTGTGTCACTAGTAAAAATTCTAGGTTCTGTTTAGTTCATTCTATGTAGCCCTATGGAATTTCCGAAACTGATGAAATTATAAACTAATTCCCTGTTTCATAATAACTACGGATGTGGTCCAAGTGGAACATTTGAAGGTGCGTACATGAAAAAAATTTCATAATGGACGTCCGTTGTGTCGTTCCTTCCTATTTTTATAGCTAAAATATTACGGACATCATTTACTCCAATTGTATTTTGCAAGTAAGTCGCCGCTGGCGTTTCAGTACTGGACTGTCGAGGAGTCGAGCTTTTTTATGGTAGAGTTTGGCACGTCCATTCACAATCTCTATATCTATCGGCACAATTTGCATAACTCTCAAGCTATTATTACTGCTCGGTAATATGCTTGCCGAGCTTAAAATGGAGCTTGTATCGTCATAATTCGTGGTTCCCTGCTCTATCTATATGACTGTATATCATTTTAATGCAATTAAACAGTAGCATATTATTTATTTTGTGACTGTTAACATTTATTGTCGGTTGAACAATTGTTTTAAAAAATATAAAAAGATTCCATTGTTCCGGGCGAACCACTCAGATGATGATAGTTGGGATTAAAAAGAATGGAATATGAAATAGTGTACTTATCATCATATCACACTAATTTTCAGAGATGATAGGAGGGAAACACGTAAAATGTTTAGGTTTGGTGTGAGACGGAAGTAATGTGCCAAAAAGTAAACGAAGCCACTGCCTAGCCAGTTGGGTTGGAAGTGTGATAAATGTGGGTAACTTTCACTTTTGGTGTTGCAGTGTAGTGCAAACCTCTGTGGTTGTAGTAGTCTTCCATATGGCATCTAGTGAAAGCTTACCCTGTTCCGTAGTTGAATTCAGTCTCTCATTTTTCCGTATCGAGGCTAGTTAGTTCCCTGTTGCTGGTGATGCTACGGATGAGCAAGAGGTTTCCTTGTCTTGCTCTTTACAGCCATTTGTAGGGCGAGCTGTGAGTAGTTGTTCCTCTCTCCAAATTGCTTCAGCGTTAAAGCTCAAGAGTGACTGTGAAACGTAAGTAAATGATGTAGTGGTTGTGGAGCTCTGGTGCATTGCTCTTTATTCCGATATGTGGCTAGTGTCTCACTCTCATGTTTAAAGTTTTGTCTTTCTGCTTCCTCTCCAAAATGTTGTCTGGTGGATTTAACTAATCACCTCACCAACCAAAACGCAAACCAGAGGAGAATCTTCTTATCAGAAATATTATTCATTTAAAAAATCTTACGTGTGCCACTCTCGAGTAGAGTTGATCATAGGGAAAAAAAGACAAATGCGTGCGGAATTCCGGCTGCATCTTTATTATTATTATTATTAGGTTTTTTACTCAACTAAGCGGAATCGGAATTCTGGGGAAGAATGCGAGTTTTTGGAGTGTAATGAAAAGGGGTGACTGGTTCCCATCATAAGGCTTTAATGTGAAAACCTCAAATCATCTATATATCAGGCTGAACCATCTTATATGTGCGGAGAATGAAATTTGTAAAGCAACTCTTTTAGCAGTGGAGTTGCTTTGCCACCAATTACATCGAAGACACTTTAGGCCGATGGACAAAGGCGTAGAGTTGAATGAAATGAAATGAAATGTGTCACAGGTTCGAATCTTTCCCGATTCTGAATTATTTTTGCTCGGTTATGCTGTTGGTTGGTTTTAATGTTGGTAATAGCAGTTAAATGTTTAATTAAAGTTAAAAGTTTACAAAAATTTTTTCGTTTGAACAACTGCTCAGGACCAACTCTATTGATAAGGATTGATCAAATTATGCATCTTCATGAGCATTGTTACATTATGGCTCTCGCAGGTTGATGCGTAGCGTGCTTTACAGCTAAAACTGTAAACGTGAGTGCAAATTTAAAAAATTAGAGATCATTGATATCGTATATATACAACCCTTCGGCAAATATTGGGCATTCTGGAACAAATGATTTAATGGTTTTCTTCCGTTTTAAAAACAAAAGGCATGTCCAACTTACCAATATTAACGAACGGATGAACACAGACTGATATTCTCAGATTCAAGTTCTTAATCTCGGCAACCATTGCGCGTGGGTTCGGGAACTTGATGATTGGGTTGAAAGATTCTTCCCCATAGCAAGTCTCCCAGTTGTTGTCAATTTCAATGTGTGACGAATTGGCAAACCCTTCTTTCACGATACTGCCAGCAAAATCTACAACAATGGTTTGGTTGACGTGCTCCGTGAACTCTGCCCAGGTGGACCAGAGGAGTGGGCGAATCAGCATCAGTTCATCCGGGATTCCAGCAGGGGTGTCAAAGAAAGGGCCCATAGCCAATTTAAATAAATTAGAATTGAGCGAAATAAATCATTCGTATTTAAAACTCAATGGTGACCTGGCCTGATATGAAGGTTGGTGGTCCCTTGGTGTCAAACAGATTCTATATTCGGGTGACTCGTGTTCAAGCTGAAAAAGAGCGGTGTGTCCGGGTCAATGACCAAAGACGCGCAGTTGGAAAGCAGCCAGTAGTTCTTGAGCACACCTCCGTAGTTCAACTTTGGCTTCTGGATGAAATCTCTAGTAACGTGAGAGCTTTCTTGTCTTGGATTCGTCTCAATCGGCAACACCTGAGTGTGCGTTTCTCCACCACCGTATTATTATTTGCCAGTGCACAGTTGGCTCTATTTCATAGCAGTCCTCAATCTCACGGGCGTATGCCGTTGTCCAGTGCACCAAATTGGTGCAGCCAGGCGCTGAGCCGGGTTTGAGGGACAGTCGGTCAAAGTCGCCCCACTCAACACATTAATGAAATTGTAATGGATTATTAGTTGTTTGCAGAAGGGCTTTTACAGATTGAGTTACCTTACCGTTCGTGCGGAAGGAGATTTGGATGTCCAGTCCATTGTGGTTGCGTAAGATGCTGAAGATTCCGAAATGCTTTATGCTTGGTGGTTGGTAAAGTTGCAGCCCGAGGAGAAACGCACGGACTCCTGGATGAAAAGGTTGGAATGGAGGATGCACTTGCGGAAGTGTATAGTATTTTAATATTTTGAAGCTTTGAAGTCTGAAAAAAGGTCTCACTTACTGCTATCACGATTACGGGCCGCAGGCCGCTTCCAGCTGAAGGTTGGTTGTTACGTGGATTCGCCATAAAATTTCAATTCGCTTGAACTTTCCAATGAACAAGTTGACGTTCAGAAGCTTTTTCCACCTCCTCATTCGCTAATAGTAATACTCTGAATGTTGGCCTGTTGGAAAGGTATTGACTCTTGACTTTCAATACTTCTCGTGTGTGACTAATTAAATTACCAACAAACCTCGGTCTCAAACTATGGGGAGCATTAAACTCGTCAAAATATCATGAATAGAATCTTGACCTTGGAACAAAACATGCCAGAGAGAAAATAAGTGCTTCACGTTCCATCTAATCCGTTCAGGATGCACACCAAGCAAGCAATCTCATCTTATGTTTAGCTTCTAGTTGCATACGCTGTAGAATATTGCAAGGAGTACATATATATTTACTATGATGAGCTGCCTTAAGTTATATACGTATATCCCTCTAGTAAATACGGTAAATATGGTAAACTTGACGTTTCATCTGGAAGTTGGCGTAAATATACCAACACTTGCGTTTGTAATGTTTACAATTATAAGTAAGTTAGTTTCCCTATTATTTAGATCGTAAATTTGTATCGTAACTGTTCGTAATGTCATCCAACACCACTGGAGACAAATAATTGAGTTGAGTTTTTGCATGATCTTGTTTTACATTATGTTTTACAGTTTATTGTATGCTAGTTGCAATGTCTGAATTAAACAGTTTTGTGTGCAACGCCATTGTTAAATAACATTACATAACATGGAATAAAATTACTTTCATTGCTTCAATGGGCATTGTGAGATTTTTCCAGAGTCTAAGGAACTTCAGACACTCTGTATGCATACAATCAGTTTTCATAGTGTTAGATAGAGACGTTCCACTGCCGTGTATTTGGTCACTTCATCTTCCAAATCTGAGATTTTCACTAAGCGTTCTGAGCTTTTGAATTGACCTAAACCTTAGTTTAGGTATGTTTGCATGTTTGACTTATGATTTGTTGTGTGAAATTTTGTTGACTGCTTTTGCATAGATGACTTCATTGACATGCAACATGATTCTAATTTAATACGTATGTAGACAACTGTAATTTACAACAACACTTGACTTGACACTCCTTTTAGTCTAAAAGCATCTTCTTAATGACGAATTCTAGTATTTAAAACGTATTATCGTATAAAAAGCATATGATTTATTTTAGTCATTAATACAGAACTATGGGGGCTAAAATATACGAAGGCATTTGCTGGTATGAATTTCTCTATCATTATTTACCAAAAAAAACGAAATTGAACGTCTTGAGTTCAACCAATGTACTGGACAAGCAACGTGTCAAAGAAACATGATGTTAAAACAAAGGGCAGATGAAGTGAGTGAATTTTGAAAAAAAAACAAGGTACACAAGTCTTTGTGATCTGAAAGTAAAAGGTTTTTATACAATTTTCAGAGATATTTTGGACAGTTTCTTTTAAAATACGGCATGGGAAAACTGCCAGGGGAATACATGAAATGTGTACCGTTCCTTGTTGAGGTGAAAACTTAACAATAATAATAATAATAATAATAATAATAATAATAATAATATCGGCACAAAGTACCACGAAAGGATTACATGACTGTTCTGAATGATACTACATGATCAAGTGCGTATCCTTATCAAGCTTTTTCATATTACCTAATGTCAATTTGTCATGAAAAGTACAAAAACGAAGGTTTACAAAAGCTAGTAAGCAGCGCACAATATTTATTAGGGTATTAGAAATTCTTCAGAAATTTAATTTTAAGCGTTAGGTGTCATACTATGTGGAACGACTAAGAAAACAGAAGAAAGACTGGTCCCAAACCATGTTCGAGCAGCGTCAAAATGTGTTTTTAGAGCTCTCCCCACAACTCGGAACCACTGGTTTATGATGATGAGGTAAATTTTTTAAAGATACAAACGGTCATACTTTCTTGAATAAATTTTAATATGTTGTGTTTGTATTAATGAAGTTGACACGGAGAGCTCAAAAATGGGTAAATCAGTTAGCAAGAGATTGTCAAATGTATTTACCACATCCATTCATCCCACCCTGACTACTTCCTGAACTCAAGTCGTATTCGTATGGGAGAAAATCTCTTCATAGGAGAGATGGTATTCATAAACCAAATGAAGATATGGCATTGTTTGGTATAAACATTTGGTATGAAGAAATCGAGCACTATCCATGGCCAGAATATAAGGGGTATGGAGAAGACCCCTTCCATAAATTCGCCACAAATTTTACGCAAATGATTTGGAAAGATACTGAACAAGAGGGATACGGTTATGCCATCAACGCAAGTGAGACACCCTGTGGTCAATATTTTATTGTTGCAAGATGTTTTCACCAGGAAATTGGTATGAGCTATTTGCTGAAAATGGTTTGCCATTATTGGTATCACCATCTTCAAGCACAAAAGAGTTAATCATTGGAACCAACTTGTCGGGTCGTAAACATCGGATTACCAACATTCTCTGGAAGTTTGTGAGCTTATCATCCCACGGTATAGGGAGATGATGTATGTGCGGCTATGCATGTTGATACAGTTTCTTCCTTTGCTCCACTTTCCCTATGAAATCGTGGATAAAGTTGGCGAAACTTGGGGAAGTGTCAACCATTTGACAAAGCTCATCCCAAGACTTTGCTGAGAGCCAACCTGGAGCTGGATTCGGAAGCTCGGTTTGGAGCCCAACTCCTCCCGTCAAAAGAAACTTGAATTCTTCCATAGTCACCTTGTGTTGGGACATCATAATCGACATGCAAAGTGTGAATGAGAAGAGGAGCTTGTCTTTTTCAAACAAGTAGTGACAAACGTTGTTGTATAAGCTCAGTGTGAAATGGTCACTCAGATTTTTGAGTCGCTTCTCCAAATTCTTACTGCGACCACTATAAAAATCATTCAAATTCGCATAAATATTGGTAATTCTTAGCTAATTTAAAACATTAAAAAAAGGTTTTACAAAACTGCACTTACATTATGTGGCGTCTACGCACGCCTCAATGTTGCAAGTACAAAATAGACAAAAAAACGTGTTCATAGAGCTATGTACATGTATTTCAAAATGCTGACACGATTGATTGCTTACCTGTGCTCAATCGAGCTAACGAATAAGTTAACAAACCAGTTAAGGATGTATTGATACATCTAATAAAATGGCAGAAAAATTTATTAATGCATTGCGTTTTTCACCTTTTCAAGTTATTAAATTAAACGATCGCTTACAGGGTCTATATGTGGTAGTTTAGTCAACGAGAAGAAGATGACACTCGTATAACGGGCAACAGGACGATATCCAGCTCTGCTTGTGGTTATCTGCTTCTCTGTCTCAACCGCATTCTTTTTTGTTTTTCCGTAATGTCATTGGAAATTTCCTTTGACGAGTTCCAGCTTGAACATTTGCTACTGCTTCGTCTTCCTTGACCAATTCTGATTTTTCCTGGACCTCCTGAGATTCCTTATCAATAATGTCTATCATCGCTTGCGTAGCTGCAGACGCTTCAAGCAACTGAGGTTGGAGTGCTGTTAACTCTTTCTTCATCACTGCAATCTGCATGGGAAGAAATAAAAAGCTTTTGATTTCGTATAATTCAGCAATACTTGAGGTTTAGCTGATTTACGAACCTGAGCAGAAGCGAATGCAAGTTTCTCCAAACCAAACCACTTAGCTTTGCGTTCATGGTATCTTCTTACTTTCCCATGATAACTTTTTTGAAAGTCATGATCAGCTCAAGATAAGACGTCTACGCAAAAAAAAACATTCATGTGTAGAATCAGATTTCTGACCTACATATATTGGAAATAAATAAATGTTATTATGAAAAACATACTGGCGTCACGTATAAATATCGACCCAATTCGAATACAAATTGATTGGAGAGTATCAACTTACCACTGAGAATCGCTTTGTGAGCTTTGAAACCCGAAATGTTAACATCAGAACCAATTGATTCCCTGATAAGAGTTTTCCCAGGTCCTTTGTAAGTTCCTCCTTCGAGATTGGTTCCTTTCTACGTCTGACGGGTTCAAGTAAGTGGTACTACCACCCTTCCTCACAGTTTGCTTCAGTCCACTCAAAATCCATATTTTACAGAGGATCTTCAATTTGTCATCCATAACTAACCTCAGTGTGAACTCTGTGTGTCGTAGTAGAGGTTGCTGCCGTGGAACTGGAAATAAGTAGACGATGAAGAGGAGGTTACTGGATGGAGCGGTGGTAGTTGTGGCTACTTGGTGGGGTTTATAAAGTACTTGAAATTCGGAACCTTGTCCAGGAACATCAATGTAATCCGTAAAGAAGGCTATGATGAAATTTGGGCCCAAATACTCAATGCGCCATCACATTGCGACGCCCACAAAGCCTTGCGCTTTCGTCTAAAACGCCGGTGTTTTCTATTTCATAGACAATGAGAGCATCACATAGGCAGACGTCATTTATGCTGAAATTTCCATTGGCATCACATTCTTCCATATCAATTCCAAATAAATAAATATCAAATCCAACTCGATATTTATGTTGGAGTCACTTGTCTTGATTAGCCAGGTGTTGATTCTGTTTGGTTCATATTCCCCCTCAACTGGATACCTAATGAATGCACTTGTTGCACTTGTGTAGCTGGATTCATGTACAATTGGAATGGGCTGGAATGAGATTGCTTCAAAATTGAGCGTAAAACCACTATTTTCACTCGAATTTTGATGGGCTTGGTAGATAATCGTGGCTAGATAGATTTCCTGAGAGAAAGAAGTTTCCGCCTGCAGGTGGAGGATTGTCGTTACAGAATGTGTAGCTTTCAACTTGATCCGCTGGAACGAGATTGGTCAAGGAATAGATTCTCACAGCGGCTTGAGAACAGTCTTCATCTCTCTCTCTCTATCAGAAATGTCCAACGAGGAAATGTTGAACCTGAAATTGCTCTTGGTTTGGAGATGTATCGTAAAAATGCAAATACTTCCTGCCTCAATATTCTTACCTATAGCTGCAACAGATAAGGTGCTGGAATCGGCTTCTATCGTAGCTCCGCATCTAGATTCATGTTCTATATCCACAGAAGAAGCTAGTTGTGCAGATGCAGCAGTAGTAACTTCTGCACAGGTAGCAATGAAAACTATCACAAACTTCATTGTGAAGTGGCCTACGTAAACAATTTCGGTTTGCTAGTTTTCTCACCGAAATGTGGGTTTGAGGACGACTGACTGACTTAAATGGGAGTCCAGCATCCTAAATTTATACTTCACTTTATTGCATCATCCACACCACAATGTTACGTGTCAAGCCAGTGGTGCGGTTTTCATGTCATGGAATTTACACACCTCGTGATTTGCTTTTTCCTTGAATTTTTCACTTCAATCCGATTTGCATATTATGTCACGTGAAAATTAGATGTAAACAAAGTTTGCACAAACAACCTTTAAAGTTAACCAGTATTTCATAATTGTGATGTCCTATATAATCAAATAATTATGATGTGGATGAGATACAAATACAGTTATAAAAACCCCCAACTGATGTGAACCGAAGATTAACAGTATTGATAGCTGCAATGAGAGAAATTCATTATTTTCTCATTCACATTTATTGGTAATATATTTGGGTGATTGACACAACTTGACAGCGAGAATGGATTATTATTATCCAAGTTATTATTATCTGTTTCATTCGTTTGGAAATAAAAACAGTTACGATGCTCTCCTGGTTGTAATGAAATTATGTACTATATTATTTTAATTGAGGTAGTTATATAATATTTGAAACCCGTTTCCCTTTTGCTCCAACCTTCGCATGAAATGTAATGATAAATTAATATTTTGATCCCGAGTCGCAATAGCATTCCAGTTATTTTATTTTATTTCATAAGGCCTTTAGTTTTTCACACCATTTACATTATCCAACAAGCAACACAAACATATTGCGTATTGAAGTTGTTAAAAACCGCAGCTTTACATGCTGAGATTCATCTACAATTTACCGACCGCTTTGTAAGAAACCTATGAATTACGTAGAGATACAGGTGGAGATACTACTAACAGTAGGTATTGTGGATCAATTGATTCAACTCTGATATACTGTACAAAAATCAACAATAAATGGGATGTACATCCTTCTAAATCCATACAATCAGAACTAAAAGTCAAGATTTGCTTGGCTGGAATGTAACCTACATGTAACTGCAGCTGCATTTTAATTCTCGTTCATTTATACATAACTGAGACGCTTGTCTGTAGAGAGCAGAGCTCTGCTGGGTAAAATTAGATCAACACATATACATCTCTGTCCCAATAGGATTTTCCTTTTATGAACATTACTACAATGATGCAGTTTCACCATAATCCTAATAGGTAAACCGTAAGAGAATTATGTGATGAATTTCAGACTACCTTCCTCAATGCCGTTTCATTTTGAAGGGAGAATAAACCGTCCCATTCAATTGTCAACCGGTGTGATTACTTGTCTACAAGAAATCGCTCATATTTTATTCACGTGAAGTCTAAACTCTCTGTCAACAATCATCAACAATAAAATTTCCTGCAGTCCTTCCGAAAGTTGAATGGGCAAATACATACAAAGCTTCATTTTGCTCCCGATAAAGGTGAGGGAACGGATGATTATTTTCTAATAAAATCATACAACTACTTGTGCACAACTTATAGCAAATTTGTGAGAATTATCGTATTCGAATCAAAAAGTCTGGCTATTTTTTTTATCATAACATTTATGAAAATCTTACAACTTATTTTAACAGCATGAGTTATTCTAATGTGCATGTAAATTATTACACCAAAAATGTTACAGATAAAAAAGCTTAGCAGGTTCTTCATCCTACTGTAATATCACCTCGAAGTCATCATAGTAGACGCGGATGCAAATGTCAATAATTACATTATATTGGCATTCCTTCCTTTTTTATAATTTCTACAACCAAATTTCTATGGCAATTTGACTAGTTTCTAGTTACAATCAAATGTCTAGTTGACACAATATAATACTTGTCAGATAAATAGAATTTTTGTGTCGTTCTTTAATTTAAAAAAACATTGACTATAATGTTAGTGAAAACTAGGGTATATTAAGAACTTATTTTAAATTCAATTATATTTTCAAGTTATACATTTAACTTGTCAAACCAAAATTACAAACATAATAAACAGTTACTACAATAGCTGCATGCTGGAGCATGAAAGCCGAACTATTTTCTTCTGGGGCTTGAGCCTTTGTGTGGTAAAAACCTAGTTAAAAATGTCTTCTCCAGACAAGTTTTCATCAAGATGAATAATATTTTAGTTTCTGTTTTTCTGGAGTGAATACTTGTTCGAGCGATACATTTCGCATGATACAGGAGCTAACTAATTGTGTATTAACCTTTTACACTCTAAAGTTTCAATTTCTCAATATTTTAACTAATTCTATTATAAAACTAACTAATAATTTTTAATCCCCTACTGGTAGTATTACTTACTTCTTGGAGCAGTTATGTCTGAGTACTGAGGGACGAGTTTCTTTGTGGGTCTCTGCGACTTTGATAGGGATATACGGCGTATAACCGTACGCCGAGGCTAAAGAGCTACCGTTTACTTGCGCTTGTCGAAATTTCGACAAGATACTAAAATATTTCAAAAAGATATGAATCGAAATTGGGAGTTTCAGTTGCGATACATTTCGCGATACAGAAATTTGTTGTAGGTTTCTACCTAACTTATTATATCTTCAGCATTGACTCATGTCATAACATACATATTTCTTTAGTCTTTACAACCAACATAATACTAAGTTGTGTAAGAATTGTGTGGCTAAGTAAAAGAAAATCTTATACGTTGACTTTGATCTTACACTTTAACATAATCACGATTCAACTAACTCTAGCCTACGCAAATACAAAAAAGTGTATTCAAAAGAGCAGCCGGAAGTTGCAGGTGACTGACGGTGACCAGTGATCTTGGATGATTGCTCCGTCTAGTGTTTTCTTTGCTGATGACATGACCCGCAACACGGTAGCATCCTATGTTTATCAAAGTTTAAAACTGAAATAAAAAACGAACAGATTTAGTTAATGTGCCTTTGATTCCTCACATACTATCTAACAATCAGTGTGAATAATTGTAGCGATAAATACTGAAAAGCTAGAAAAATGTATAATACTCACCTTGCTTTTGCAAGTTCTGATGAAACTGGATTGAGTTGGTGAACGCATCGTGAGTGAAGCCTTTTGCATTTCGTCCGTGTCCCGAATTTATGGAGTTTATTAAATAACATCCTATCTCGGGCCTGGTCAGCTCAGTCAGCTTTTACTGCAGAAAACCAAAGAAAAATGATAATAATAATTAGTTACGTTTCATACGAACCACATGAATTTGAACCATAAAATCAACTTCCAGCCCTCCACATTTACAGTCACAAAATCCGAATAAAACTGTGAATTCCAATATTTACTTACTCTTTGAGGTTTTTCCCCCATCCCAATCTCGAAAACTTGACATTCTTTCGCTTTTTCACTGATTTCCTTAAGAAACGCAAGCTTCAAACGAAAGAAACTGCTCCATTTAACACCAAACTACTCTCAAAAATTGTTAAATGTCAGTTGCTTTAATTTTTGTCGACAACGGCTCTTCTCCAAACAAATTGGGCTGAGAGAAGTTTTGAGAGTATGGCGTCCATAAGGACGGCATGCTCAAGCTTGACTGTGAAGAAGTAGAAACGGGTGGAAAATGCCAAGACAGGAGAGTTTGTACTTTTTGTATCAAATATTTATATCAACATTCCAACTCCAACCCAATACCTTTTCGTGTGTTTGGTCTGTTACTTTACACAGCATTTCAGCAGCAGAACAAAAGGCTGTAATAAAACTCTTCCCATTCAAGCAATGTAACTCAAAAACTGACTGTCATGCGTGTAAATACAAACCATACCATTTCCCTACAGAAACAACCTTTCAACAAAAATAGATGTAGAATCCGGTACGTTTTATGTTATACCAACTTCCAATGTGTTTTTATGTTGGTTGTTCTCTTTCTACTCGATCCAGAGCTGAGTAGCTTGCTCTGACGATAATGATAAAACTGTTTTAGGTACGAGTTCCCCTCTTGCAAGCTGTAAGTAAGTAAACTACCTTGTAAAAGTGTGGTTCTTCGATGGGATTTCATATCCTGATACCCTCGACTGGTTCTACCTCGATAAGATAATCTACTCAGGTGGGTTTAGCCATGGAATCACAACCAATCCATTGAGTACAATGCCTACCAACTATATAAGAGATTTGGAGGAGGAAGCAGTCAGAAAGACAATGTAAAATCTGAGCACCATCCAAATCAGCATTATCTGAACTACCTAAGTAACCATCAACTATAACAGTATCATTATCGGAGTTTTACTAACAAATCGAGCATTGTCGGAGCAACTATTATTTCGGTTAGCTTTTATTTACTTCATGTAATATTTTTTCTCTGAAGAAATTGTATTGTCAAAATTATCTTAATGTCAGAACTGAGTGTGCGGAGCCATATTGGTTCGATAGTATTCATTAAAATGAAATGAATTGGCTCCGTGTGGAGGAAAATAGTAAGATTACATGTCACATTATAGATTTCCCTTCTAAACGTTGGGTTTCATACATCATATTTGAGTTGCTCTCAATTTCGCGTGTGTTGTTCCCTCCTCCTGCCTGCAGCTTTTACGTGCTGTTTTTGTGGATAAAAATGTGAAATGTTAATGCTAACGATATGGAAGCTTTCCGTTCCAATGCACAACTATGCCTTTTCATGCCGAGTGGAGCTTCAGCAAAATTACTGCTTGTAAAAAGTTAGTTCACGTTTGCTATTTCCACACGTGGCTAGATTTTAGATGGGAAAGGCGACCCTGTTTCGGAATGGAGAAAATTGTAGCTTGCCTTCCAGCTTGGTTTGTGCTTGAGATGATGTGTGCTCATAGGTTTCCGTTGTAGCTAATGAGGCTACCAATTAACAAGCGCTGTATTGATGAGAATTCCAACTAATGATTACTTGTGTATATATAACTCGTTGCGTCACTGCGCCTTTTCAAAATTTTCCTAGATATTTCCATTGAAACGGAACAGAGAAAATGAGTTGAAGGTGTTGATTTTAAGATGAATATGTTGACAATTTGTATATATTGGTATTTCTTGTTTACTATGCTCTTAGCTTATGTGTATCAACACAGCACTACCACTGTGAACTGCAACCCAAACGCTTTGTCGGCATAACGCATGAAAACAGCGTGGGTAACAACTCACTGTGATTAAAAAGCTTGAAGGCTTTGTCAGCTCCTTTATTAACGTATCAGTTGAGCTCTCTGCGTCATACAGACCAGGATATTTTTGAGTTGATGGGACTAATAAATTTTTGCAGACAGTGTTTTCTCTGCTGCTCTCTCTGCAGAGTTTCTTAACGACGCATCATCACATCCCATCACCACAAATTGTGTCTCTTTCGTAGCCTCCAACAACATAGATCAAGATCAAACAGAGATTTATGTGGTGGGACTCCAATATAAGTTGTTGATGACATCATGAGTGATTCGATGGGAATGCAAACTGCTCTTCCTGACTCATTTTCACGTCTTCATGCTATTTTATTAGGTGTGCCTAGTTTCTGATTAAAATCAACGCCACCTGCGTTTATAACAAAGTGTCATTAAATAAAATCCGCATCAAAATTGCAAACTCATGTTTTAAACCAGTAACACTTTGATGTCAGCTAAAATTGACGTGCATACAACTAGTCACTCACTTCACACAAAAGAGAAACTAACAAGACTATTGTTGTGAAGCCTGGCTAGGATTTTGATTTGTCCTGGTTTCTCTACTGCTCACATATGTGGATGCACGGTGGTGGTCGTTTTGGTGTTGTTGCCAAAATACAAACAACTGCATGGTCATTTCATTCTGGATTTGAATTACTCTGAAAAAATGATGGGAAAGATTCCAATCCGAAGTAGTTTGAAACGTGTGCTACCTGACCTGATTCCGAATGCAAATATTTTATGTTTCCAAATCCACCATCTGCTGACATGACACACATTTACAGGTCGTTAAAAATAGTGCTTCATTATGGTACTTTGGGTTGGATTGAATGAAAATAACAAAGTGAGGCTGGTTCACGTACTCTCCAAACCCCAATTGATGATGATGGATGAGGATTTGTGATATAAAACTTGACCATCTCTAATTTAACAACATGATAATGTTGCTAAAAATTGCCTGTTGTCATTACGGAGCATTAGTCTCTCAAGTTAATCGCTTTATATAAATTCCTTTGGTTTGTGATGACGCTTTTACACATTACATCACATTGCAACACGCCTAGATCTTCCAGCCAAGGGTCAAAACACGATTATACTCATTTGTGATTGAAATAATAAAAACAATTCGTCTTTTTATTCAAAGGGTGGTGGGTGGATTTTGAATTTTAATGTGATTATTAAGAATTTTAATAATAATGCAAACAACTTATTAATTGGTGTCTTAATGCCTGGGTGAGAAGAGTTTGTAATGCAAAAATTATAATATGACATAATTTTTTCATTACCTCTGTTCAATTCACACAATATGAAATTTTATTTGTGTACAGCCGACCCTGATCATACTCGTTAACAGCTCTCCAAATTCGGTTTCGATACATCTCATTTAATTATAATGTATTCTGATTTCACACCCTTTTGTCTCCTTCCTCTGCCTTGATGCTCGTTCTCGTTCATCATTGTTAAAACTAGTGTGATATTAGATAGAAGTATGCGTGCATAATGCAAGGAATACGAGCCATGCCATATAATATACATGTACAATGTAATATTAGTCATCATGAAATATTTTTGTTGAGAATAAGAACCAACAGCGCAATGGGATTCATGGCAGAAAAGTCAAGACCTTCATAAATATATGGCATGTAGTTCCTCTTGAAATTGTCTGCCCAGTCCAAAATATTTCTTCGTTCTTAAAAACGCATTTGTGCTCTTCACTTTTTACACTGCGTCAACGTCAACATGTAACATTAGAACATGATTTGCCTTCGGGAGGGAAAGACGTTCAAGACTCCTCATAAAAATTAACGTTCTTAATTTTTTCTGTGTTGAGCTGTTCTCCAATCCCTCCAACGTGTATATTCCGTGTGTTGTGCTAACTTTTTGTGTAATAAAATGTGCTATATGTCCATAATACTTCTCTCATAACAGAAACAGAAACTGTCAAACTGGGATCGATCACGTAAAAATGGATTGAAAATGGGGAAGCTCTAGTAAAAATGAAGATGGATGTAGCTATCGAATTCAGCAAGATATGAACCTTGTGCCCAGTGAATAGAAAATGGAATATAGTCAGGTCCTTTCAAAAAGTGGCAGCAATGGAGGAACATCCTATATTTGCGGATGGATTGCTCGTACGGAGATACACTCGAGAGTTTAATTGTACGCATAAGAGATTCGTTTTGTCTGCTACAAAGGAGTCATGAGTGTGCTCATGACTCATCGGGAATTCTCTCTGAAACTTGCTGATTGTAACCACATCCAAATCTGCATTTGGGAACTTGGAAGAGGTGAAAATCTCACGGCCAACCAGTCAGTTTCGGAAGCAGAGAACGTTCCCCTCGCTTGCTCATTTAAGAGATAAGCAAATGATAATGAACGAAGTTCCCCTCAACTTAGCTGCATTTCCTGACTTACGTGTTTGGAAATAATGTGGGATGCGTTAGAAAAAGCGAAAAGTGATGGGCGAAATATTCTCTGTGTTTGGTTGACCGTATCATGTGCCCATCAACTTGTGTGCCTAGGATTGAACGGTTGGTTTGAAATGCCACCGCTTGAGCCCTTCTACAACATTTTTCATACTTATGGGGGCACAAACCAGATTGAGGCTGCTACCACGAGCTCTGCAACGTTCCAAAATAAATCGTGAGAAACGTTGGAAGCAACATGTTTCGAGTTCTGCAACTAATTGTTTGTGAGCTGTGTTCAGAACCTGGAGAAGTTAACTTTGGACGTCGATTTGTGCAAAATTATAGATTTTGCTGGGAATCTCCGTGTGGAAGCGTTGCTAACATCAAATTGTCATTAGAAACTTGGAATTCACTACCCATAAACGAATGTGTAACAACATAGCATGCGACAGCTATTTCTCTTCATGTTTCCTTCACTGGAGCGTCTTTACCTGTTCTATTCTCCATTTAAAGTCGGGCATGAGAAAATGAATGAGATTATGTTCTTCAAAACCGGTTTGTTTCCATTCTAATTGAGTTAGCTGTAAAGAAAACGGATTTGCTGAGAGAGATGACTATCAGTAAAGCCTTTGTCTTGAGGTTGGAATATGCGGGACATGAAAGGGGTCAAAATCTCACGGCCAACCATGAACCATGGTAGCACATCTAAAGCAAGATGTTAAATTTGGGTGGTACATGGCTTTTCCGTTGTGTTTCAGGCCTGTGTGACGCTGCTGCTTTCCTTTTCTGTGCAGATGAATGAAATTTGGAATGAGTGTGTCAAAGTATGCATTGGGTATTCGTTTTTGGCATTTTCTTATTAGTTTTATCATGCAGTTGTGCCGTCAGTTCATGCGTGAAACGTGGAAAATTGTATTGTTATAAGACGAACGGGAGCGAGAGGGATCAGAATCAGTTGGGGTAGGTAAGGGTGTATCGTTGTATCTCAAGCTGTAAGTTGTGAAACAGAGCTGAAGCCAGAGTGGTAGATGGCTTAGGTTAGTTATTTGTGCCCATTGGTTGAATATAATGTGTAATTTATGTGTGTATCTGTGAAAATGTATATGGTTGTGTTCACACTTATGAAAAATGTCAATAGTAGAACATATACAATAATCTCTTGGGCTGTTGATCCATTTGACGTAACTGTGTTTGTGGACGTCAGTGTATTTTTGGCCGTTTGTGTGACTTCGGGTATGTAAAGTACGGTTCTTGAATCGTTGTGTGATTTACTGAGTTTTTCTTTTTGTTACCTGCTTAGATGATCAACGTACGTTAAATTTTCATCCCAACGCAAATATGTTCGCATTGTTCGAACTGCAATGCAAGAATCATTGAAGCAATAGTCTAATTGTTATTGCAAAAGTATTTCAACGCTATGGAAAGTATCCTTTAAATTGTGTCTTCAATTTTGTGCTTCTGGTTGCTGCAATTACAAGTTGTTATATTAAGCTCACCAGTGTTATCGTTGTATTTGGAAAGTTGTGTTTAAAAGTGATTAGACGTTCAAGATAAATTAGCATTTTGTTTTAATTTCGTTGTTGTTGTTATAACATCATGGATAAAGTATCAACGCAGTTAAAACATCCGGAGGAAATTTTCCCGATAGAGGTTTGTCCGAGCGAACTAATTTTAATTATTATTATTATAATTTTAATTGAACAAATTGTAAGGTTTTCTTACTTGTTACATTGTTTGATTTTCAAATGAAGGTTTGGGGTTTGATTTTCGACAACTTGGACGCGGAAACTGACTTGGCGGTCGTTTTCCGAACACATAGCGCCTGGAGAGAACTGTTGAAAGCAAAACGACAAATATTTCTAATGCATGAGGTGAGTATTGTAGAATACAAATATAGTAACCGTATTCAAAATATCACTTTTTAACAAATTATGATTAAATATGTAGGTATTTCCTGTCCTCTTTAAATATTTGGAAGATGAAGAAAACGAGCAAAAAGAAGATCAATCTGATGCTAATTCAATTGAAACCCTAGGAGTAGACTTCTTTAAACCAAATTTGATAAAGACGGTTCTCGATGTACGTCGTGTTTGTCGTATCTGGAGAAAGGGAGTTGACGCGTATATTCAGCAGCCCAGTCATCATATGGACATTGGGTTGGGTAAAGGTCGAGTTAGGAATATTATATACCTCGAATGTCCCTACGCTTTTGCAGACATTCGCGTTGATAGAATTGGTAGGTTTATGTCACGTGAATTTCGTCGAGAGAACAATCCATTTTTATCAAGATATTTTGGATATGTGGGAGCCTTTTTTTGGTTGTCTTGGGATATATTCGACCCGTTATTGGAAGCGTATGGACATCATATTTATTATGCCGTGTTGTTTTTTTCCTGTATACGTTATCGTGAAAAGTATTTCTACAGTGTTCTGCAGCGTCAACTCAGGTTAATGCCAAACCTTCGAACGCTAGAAGTGCATATTGCTCCGCGTAGTAAACAGATAAAATATCCCTATGAACTGAAAATCAAACCGTTGCCTGAATTAAAGTATCTCACCACATTGGAACTCAATTGTGTGCCTACGCCTGTAGAGAAGGGGCTTATTATGGTAAACCGTCACATCAAGCAATTGAAGATTTGGAGAAAACCAAAGGGGTCTATACTAGGGGTGCCAAGCTATTTTAAAAGGATATATATGCCTAATGTGGACGAATTAGTGGTACATTTAAATAATGAAACTGATCTATGTACTCTGCAATCTATTTCTTGGCCAATAAAAGCTCTTAGAATTAATTCGAAAAAAGTGTTATTAGATAGCACATGCAGAGCTATTTCCAGATGTTGCTTTGGTTCAGAGCTCAAAAAATTGATTATAATTTCTGGTGAGAAGCAAGATGTTAAAAAGGTTGACAAAAAACTTAACCTTCCGCGGTTAGAATTTTTTAAAATAAAATCGGATGATAATTAGTGGATAACAGATTTATAATGTAAACCGGTTGTGAAATTGTTGTAGGAGTATTATAATAAACCCGACAAATCGAGACGTAGCCATGTACCTTTAGACAATATTCTGACGTAATGTGTGACTTGGGAATTATAAATGAATTCTTCTATAAACTAGCGTTTATTTGATATATCACAACCCAGGGTGTCATTTGTGCGTGACCTTTGACCTTGTTCGACTGCCCGACTGCATATTTAAAATCAGTAATGCAGTAGCTTTCGAATGGTATGTCACAAGCCATTTTAGTCATTTGAAACATTTAATCATGATTGTCAAACCTGTTCGGAAGTTCTGATTTAAATATCAAATGCATATTTGTAATCCGCACTGCAGTAGCTTTCGACTGATGTATCACAAGCTATATGTGACGCTTATCATATTGGTTTAGTTTATCAGGTGACCTTGTTTCCGTGACCCCAGATAACCCATCATCGAACACGTCCTCCGGCTTAACCTATGCTATCGACTGATGCAATCAGAATTTCAAAAAGTCAAATGGTTCAAAAGTTATTGTGCCCATAGACAGACAGACAGACGACGACGACGACGACAGACGACGACGACAGACGACGACGACAGACGACGACGACGACGACAGACGACGCGATACAGAGTGGTCTTAATATTTATTTGATAGTATTATTTACCTAAATGTACATTATTTTTATGCTTCTCAACCTGTTAAACAAAGTTTCGTGTCAGTTGAAAGTAACTCTCTTATTGTAGCTATTAAGCTGTGTAATTAAAGTTTTTTATCGACCCTGAAATGTGTGTAATTGAATTTCTAAGAAAATTGGTGTAAACAGTTTTGTCCACTGACGTGAGTAACGCTGAGCTTGATCTGAGTAGATTTACACTGTCCCATTTAATTTATGATGATAATTGTGTTAGAATGTACGAAACGTTAATTGTCAGTTCATATTTTGCAGCCAATCCTTTTTGCGTTGTTGGGTGGAAATTGTATCTAGCGTCAATGATAGTTTTATCTGTAGAATATTATTTGTAAAGATTTCTTTTAGTCACACTGTAAACAGGATTTTGTCTTTTGTTTGATAAATGAATGGTGTAAATTGGAAGTTATTGCTTGTGTTTTTTTTCGAAAACTAGTAACGACATAAGTTAGCAACTACACACTATGATGGGATTTAAAAATAATATTATTATGAATTGTGAATATTAAAATGAGTTTAAAAGTGGAGAAAATTGAAAACGTTTCTTAAATCAGGATTCTACTTGCAAGTTCCTTGGTAAAAAAATTAATCATATTTTCCATTTGTATCGAGATAAAGCAAAGCAGGATGTCATTACAAAATAACTAGCATTAGTCTGTTGTTCATTTAAATCTGCATGAGTTGAACCAAAAATGGAGTTTATGCTCTTCTCCTTTTCGTTTGCTTTAAGAAACCTTATCGTTAGTGTTTAGCATCCAGCAGCATACGTTCAAAATTGAAAGTTAACTACGGGAAAAAGAGCATCAAGAATATATAGCTCACTCTATAAAGAAGCAATATATCATTTTTCATTGGATTCTGTGATTTTACCTAATAGCCTTTCATCAACATGTGGAGAGAGGAGAGTGTAAATGGTATGTGACGCAAGAACTTATCTGATTTACTATATGTAATGCAATGTCGAGTTGGTAAACATCAGCAACCAGAAGAAGAGAACGGATTTAATGAACTTTCTTCTCTTCTTTCGTGACAGCAAATAAATTGAAAAGGAAGTACAAGTCGATGGAGCATGGTGATAGGAAATACAGTTTTAATCGATTGACGCATCACTGCACACGTGTATCCTACTCCTCTGGAATGTGTGGAGGATGACCATCTCATCACGACGTTACGTTACTTCTTTACCAACAAAAAAAATAGAATCCTCTGTGTAGTAACGTTATTAAGTAATGTACAGAGAGAAAAGTAGAGTAAGATAAAAACAGCAACGATTGAATGAATGACAATCATTTTCTGTTTGTTTGTTTGCTAGTCTCGTTCCTTTTGTTATTTTTGTGCACTTTTAAGTGGAGTGAATGGATTAATTTTCTGAACATCAAAGACATTGAGACGTTATGTTACGTTTACGTATGTACGATTCTTCTAAGTGAGTTAAGTAACTAAGCATGAAAGAAGCTTGATCAAAAAGCAATCAACCATCCACATCATCGTACACCAAAATAAAAGATGAATCAATATAAAGCTCCAGCTTTTCCCTTTCTTCTTCATCTTTGTCTTAGCATCGTGTCTAGCCAATAACTGCTATATAAAATTTTCGAATTCTCCAAAATCGCTCACAGTTAGTCAAATAAGCCAGTGGAGCAGGAAAAGAAGAAAAAATAAGGAAATTGCATGATATCGTCTTTCGGGAATCTTTCCTCTCATTTTTGTTCTCTCCGTTTTATATATGTACATTCACATCGACAAAATGAGGCAAATGCAACGAGAAATGTATGTTTCTTTTCTTCGTCCGTGTCTGATGTATTAGTTCTATCCTTTTTATCAACTGATACACACGGACCTCGTTTCGTTCACGTTTAGAGTGAACCATCAGCCTGTAATTGGATTTCCCCGTTTTAAATGAATATAATAGATGATAAGGCTCAAAGAATATGAGCAGTAAGTTTTTCCCATCCCAATGTAAAGACGATACCATTTCTCAATTTTAAAACTATTTGTTACACCATAATAACATCTACTTCTTGTTACTTAATCAGCCAAATATGTGTGTGGCTATGGCTTGTATTGAAACATGAAATATGATGACAATTCTCATGTCTTTTGACTCCTCCTGACTGCCTTTATTTCAATGACTAGAAGTGACGGCATATTTATAATAAGAAAACACTTTCAAAAACCTACACATTTTCTACAGAAAAAAAAACTTATTGCGATGTCCATCATCGAATCCTGAAAAACACAAGGATGACGGTTGAAGAATCAAACCATCCTATACGGGTGAAGTAGTCTATAAAGATCTAATTAAATCTTGAATTCCCAGACGCGGAGAAAAACACAACAATGGATAGAGACGGGAAGAGAATTATAATTACTGTGCGGTTAAGTGGAAATGGGGAATTTTTTCCAATCACGAACCAGAAAAGAAATTGACTGCAAACTATGTTTTCCGTTTTGTATGAAAGCCTAACGGATAACCTTGTATGCTTCATGTTGTATTTATTCAAACAAAATGTAGCGAGCTACAGACTTTGAAAATGCATCATCATCAAGCTCGCAGTCATATCTTGTGTGGAAAGTCACAGTGACCTTCCAATGCGTAACATTTCACACAAAGAAAGTCTTTCGTCATCACCACTCCACTTTTCACCTTCTCTGTTTCCAAAGTCCACTCTATTACGGGGAGAGTTAACCTGCCTTCTGAAACGCTAGTCGAAAGTAGACGATACACTTCTTACCCTTTCCTCCGGCTGAAACCTTGCTGATGTGCTCCTTGTGGAGGAATATTTAATATTTGTTCATCAGAGAGGTTGTTCTCATCAATTTCTTCACAAAGCGGTGATGGAAACGTATAAACTGTTTTCACGATGTGTCCCAATGTAATCTGTATCTCTGAAAGTGCTCCCTGTAAATGTTCTAAAATATGAGGCTGTTCTACAGTGATAACCTTTCAATACTCAGAGTCATTGACTCATTTCCAGATTCCCTTTACTGGTTCATCATCCCAGCGGAACCTAAGGTAAAAGGACATGGTTAGGTTAGCCATTTGGATCCCAACAAGTTGAGCTACCCCGGTGATTCTTTCAATCAGTACATAGTGAAATATTCTCCTAGGATTGGTGCATAAGCGCAAGTAGGTGGATGGCAAGCCGTACAAGAAGCGCTCCCCTGGAGAAAATTCAGGGTATGGTGGAGCTTCTGCTTCTTCAAATTCCGTCAGCTCGTCTTCTTTCGATCTTGTAAGTCTCAATCTATTTCAACTTCATTATGAGGTTGTTCGTTGCAAGAGCAATGGAAATAGTCAGATTAACAACAGTCCCAACAGCTTCAGCAGTGATAGTGAAGGAAGGGATTGTATTTTGGGTCCATTGTCATGTTTAAAGAGGTTTGGTTACTTTGGGTTATCTGTAAACCTTAAGTTGAAGAAGAAGAAAACTTGGAAAAAGTAAAAAATCTACGTTCTGTTTTGTGCAATTCGATTGTTATGATGGCCATGGCGAGCGTCACATGTCAAGATATGAGGCAATCAGTATCATCTAGGGAATGTAGAGCCGCTTAGACGCTCCAATATTGTATCTCAAATCCCTCTATTCACGGCGGAATAAGTGGCCTGGTGTGCATCATTGAATCGAGCAGAGATGATGATAAAGATGGAAAGCAAATAGGAGGAATTGAAGGGGCTGAGTCAGCTCAACCTGATTCCCACACTCATGACCTCGTGCAGGTTATTTTAATACAACTAGTCGCATAACAAATCCAAGTACAAAAATGTCGCAAGATCGGAGAAGCTGTATTGGATCAGTATTTTTATCACAAAAGATGAAGATGCTGCAGTGAGAGCAGTAGCCGAATGCTTATATTGAAAATATATGCGGATCGGATGATATAAATAATTTACGAATTATATTATTGAATACATTATGAATGGTGAATTTTGTGAAATGAAGCATTCTGTCTTCATTTGTATAATGTCTTGGTATGCTCGTAGTTTCAATGAAGGTCGTGCTATTTCTTTGGGCTGTACGTACCCGTTCAAATTTTACAATTTGTAGGGTCATCCTCTTGGTAAATAAAGTTCCGACTCTCAAAGTTGAATCGTTTTGTCATATTACAATAAGAGATTAGTGACATTGGTTAAATAGTGAATTTTTTTGTGTTCATTAACATGCCAAGAGCCACATTCTGAGTTGTCCTAAAAAGACTATCTCTCACATTTGTTGCATGAGAAAAGGCACGTAATTCTACTCATTTATGTACAGCCACTGATCCCGTTCATCGTCATTGTAAGTTTTAGGTCATGTTTACATTCCGGGAGAGATCATGAACAGGACAGGATGATGTTATGTCCGATTTCTGTGTTTGGGCCCGCGATGAGAAATGAGTTCGGAGTGACGTTTGTACTAATTCCAAGACAGATCTTGATCCTCAAGATTATACTTCTCAATAATAGACAGCTCACTCGACATCTCAAGTCAGTCAGCATTCAGTATGCGAATTTGTATCCGGATGCTCCAACAGAATCCCATATTATGGGCCGCTCGATGCAACTTGCTGAGAATCCTTTTGTTTTGGACGAGTATAATCCCTATAGTGAGCATTCTTCATTGGAGGTTCGTCAATTCTTGGAATCCCATATGACCCCAGAGCGCTGTTCTGTCTCTTCAGTCGAGGACTCTGGTAAGTTTACAAAAAGTATCAGTAGTGAGCGAGCAAAGTACCTGGATAAATGTGATTTTCAATTGTCGTGTTTGTTTACAATTGCAGTCATTATTCTCAGTAGACACGAATCAACCCGAAATAACGCAGCACTTGTGATATCAGTTTATATACAGACGCCTCATTTTCTGTTAACTGTGTGTTAAACTATACAGAGTAAATACAACCAATTAAGTCCAAATACAAACAAACAACTTGTATATTTACTACGAAATTTTATCCAGCAAAATAGTTTTTAAATCTAACCGTATTGGAGGAAGTGGAAAATAATTAGAATGCGATGGAGGTGTAATCATTGTGGATTAAACACGTTAAAAGTTGCAATTCGGTGGCTTAGAATCAGAATGCTCTTACTCGTAAACGAGAAAATTGCAGACTTCGCTTACAGGTTGTAGAGATAAACTACAAAACCACTTTACTTATCTGAGAGCTCTTGTGCAGAACCCGCTCACTGCCAATTTCGTGTATTTTCAGGAGAAGCAAAAAAGAAATGTCAAGTCAGAATGGTTTATAATATCTTTGCATACTTTAAAGTGTTTTTCATAATATTTTTCTACTCAAATACTACGGCCAGATAAAGTAGTCTGTCGACGCTTAACTGTAAACTTTAAGTTTAACCAAATGAGAAATGATGGGGTTCCAATTTGCTGATATTTGGTGCACGCTTATGTAGAGGCAAAATGCTCACGTAAATCAGTACGCAATGAAAAAAATAATACATACACAATGAAGTATCAAAATCTGCAGAATTTTATGAGGAATTCAAAGAACATAGAATCTCACCTTCTTTTGTCCTGTCTGAATATAGAGCTAAGTGGTTTCCGTTCCAGGGAGCTAAATAAATAAGTTTTCCAGAAAGCAGTAGTACAATTTCCCTTGTACGTTGAACTATATAGTGAACTGGTTTAGAAATACAGAGCTAACGAAACTCCCATCGCGTTAAGATGAGATAAGATGGAACAGGGAACATTTAAGTAAACAAAACAAAATAATAAGTTGAATATTGATTAACTATGATTTTAATTTGTGGTCAATTTGACTGGGCTCCATGTACATGGGTGAAAGCGTATAAATATTAGGATTATCTTGAGGTATGAGATGGCGAAGTGATGAAGTCGTTTTGTTGTAAGATGAGATTAGCTTGGGGAGTTTGAGGGATGTTGTTGTATGGATGAAAAGATTCTTACTGAAAGATGGAAAAATATCAATTTTAATTGGCATTGGTGCTAAAATTTTCTGTGTAAGTAAGATGGGTTGTAAATTTTGGATTCTTTGCTGTGTAGAAATTACAACTTACATTCAGCAGATTCTATGATCCCAGCGTATCGGCATCAAGCCAGCAATCAGTGTAGAAATGTTGGACTTTCAGAGACTCTCCACCAGCCAGCTGCCGCAACAAAATATTCCTCAGAATAGATGATGATGATTGAGCAGGACTGTTGCATTTGGGGTAATAACCGACTCCTGCTGTGGCTGGCTGATTATAAAGATCCCAATTTTTAGCACTGTTTCCGATAAAAGTTGAGTTATCTCGTCTTTGAATTGGTTGAATAAGCCGTTGTCATTTTGACTTTACCTTTCGAAGCTCGTGCATGCTTTTATTGCATTTACACTCTGTCATACTTGCTGAGCTGGACTTTTTCTGTTGCGTCCTCTGCACACAGTTTGGGGCTGTTGGTGTTCTCGTTATCAGTGAAGGCAGTTTAAGATGTGTCTGGTGACTTGGTGCTTTGGTCGATAACAACTTAGTTATTGTCATAGGCAGAAGCGGATAATACGTCCCTTGGATTAGTGATGGATCGTACTGGTATCCGCAGTTCTGATAACTTTCATCCGACCTCACCGAGGAGTTTGTTGGAGTCGACTGACTTTGACGTTGTTCATACGCTTTTTCTGAAGATGGGATTATGGTGGATGTGGCATCTGCACTGGATCTGTTAGTTGTGACAAATGTAGTGGAGGATCGGTGGTTTTGAGATTCTGCTTCCTAGAATTTTGCCAGCATATCCTTGCTTGTTTTGGTATTCAAGACGTTCAGCAAAGGCTCGAGAATACCACACAAGCAGCTCCTTGTTTGGTATAATGTGTTTGGCTGTGTAACCGTATTTTGTCTCTGTAAAAAGTGTTAATTTTGTTAGGTGAGACTCTGTCGTTTCAAATAAAACATAAATAATATGGAATAAAATTATTTTGCAACAATTTGTATTGACTGGGGATGAGATTCCATGTGTTAGTTGAAAACGTACGAATTTGCTTATCTTATCCTGTTGGAATGAGCCGTGTGGTATAATGCAAATTCTCTGTCGTTGTAAATCTGTAATAAATATTATTATATTCGTGACATGTTTATTATTCGCAAAAATGAGAAATATATCATCAATTTGTTGTTGTTGTACATAGTATACGTACTCTCCAAACGTATTTCCAAGACGTGTGTTTATTGGTACCTTATCAGGGTGCAGACTTATCCAAGCATATGTGCAAATACTTTAGTGTCCATCCTGAATTTATGAACTGTTGAAACTCCTGTACGCTTATTGTAAACTCCATAATGATATATGTCCGGGCAGTGGCTGCTGTTTGAGTCGTTCTCTTAGTGTCAATGTCTTCAATTAACTTTGTAAATAGTAAGAGTTTGGCATTATTTTCGTGAGCACTGACCATTGGGAATGTGTGTGTGGCCATTCAGAGTGCTTCTTCTACTACCGGTAGTGTGAGATAGTCAATTAGGCAGTTGCCCGAAAAATGGCCAATTTGAATATGTAATAGATAATTTCATCATACGATTCCATGTTTCCTGTTGTGGCTTGTGGTTGGGGTTGTAGCTGTTCATGGTGAAAAGGTGATGATGATTGGAAGCTGTACCATCGCGAATTGAACTAGATGATGAGAAGTTTGAACAGTTTCGATTTCAAAAGGAAACGTATGACGACTTTGTATATTGCTGCCAGACGCACTACTGAAAGTAGTAAGGGACCTACATTTGTTTATACGTTTGTACATTGGTTGTAGAAGTTTAATAGCAGAAAATGCTAAACTAACATGGGAATAGTACAGAAAAATTTGCAATTTTAGTGTAAAAACTTGACAGAAAATGGAAGGGTGAAAGATTTAAACTGAATATTGATTCAAAATTAAAAAAAAACACTGATGCAGAGTGCTGAGTAAAACAGTAAATTCGTAACTGTGTGGTAGATGCTTCAAGAATTGCTACATTGATTAGATTACGTTATCCCTGTTATATCGCCTAACCTCAGACACAGGGGAAACGTGAGACTTTATCAATCTCAAGTAAAATATGTAAATGTTATCTTTAAAATTGAAAAATGTAGCTTGTGTTGATAGTTTCTCGTTCTTTTGGCGACGGTTCGGTTCCAGTACGGTTAGGAGACCATTGTTGTTGTGGTACGAATGATATTTTTGAGGAACAAGTCAAAAGAGACTTTTTTTACTAAGGATATATGATATATCCTATATATCATATATCTTGAAGTAATGAGTATCCGCAGTAGAGTATCCCAGGCCTTAGTCACGCCGCTGCATCCTCCGAGTGGAACGGATAAGTGTCAGTTTGTGTGGGCTGAGACGATATCTAGTTTTTGATTTTCAGTTTGGAATGCTTGACCTTCCATCGTTGAGGTGGAGGAGGTGGAGTTCTAGCTCAATGCTTCGGCTCTCAATTCGAGAGACGTAGTGAGTGTCTTTAGGCACTCGGGTGATTTTAAGGTTTCGAACACTGTTGGGTTTGACTGGCATGCATTTTACGCTGTGTTGTATAATAAAAATTAGCCTCGTATCAAAATAAGAAATGCGCCTCATGATGCATTTGTTGCTTATATATATATCCTTAAATATATCATGATATAATAATATCAATGTTTATAAAACATCATTACAAATGTTATGTTTACGTTACGGGTGTTGAATGCATTTAGTGTTTGGCTGCAAATAGTAGTTTGGGGTTATTTGATAGTTATATGAATGGTCATAGTAGCTGATTGAAGTCAAACCTATAAACGTACATTGTACGTTCCCATATGCAATAAATGGATTTGATTTATTTCTTAATCGCATTATACATACGCCTTATATCATGAAAGTTCAATCGTACCTTAAGCAATCAATGGACAAAATCATGGAATTCGAAGCCGTCAGTTATAGCTAGCTGTAGAATGTGTATTTATTATAAATCAGTCAAGGTTTGCCCTTCATAATTATGTACTGGTTGTGGTGGACGCATATGTTGGTAAGTAAGTGAGCAGTTGTGATGCAGTTGTGTTGAAAACAATTTGTTTTCAGAAATTATAAACGGGTTGAAGCTAGGTGAATAATGATTGGTCTTATATTATGGTCGTGCTAGTGAACATGGTGTGGAATGATTGATAGCTCGTAAACGTTACGGACATTCATACAGTAGCTGAGGAGTATGAAGTGAGGAGTGATGCCTTAAAATTGTAATAAATGTTACACATTAACAAGTTCGACTACGACGATAATGTTCTGACTTTGTGATAATGCAATAAATGGTGTTAAGTTCGACTATGATGAATTGGACTCTTTAAGTTTATTTTTTGATATAGTAAATGATATTGAACTACGTTTGCATAAAAATTAAATGATCAATGAAGAATATTAATGTTATAAACAGGGTGGATGGTGCTGTTTTTGCTTGAATGAGTTTGTCACTAGCTGTGGCTACCTGCAGGAGTACTGGACATGAAGGGAAGATGAACGGATCGAAAGCCATCGAATATACTCATTAAGAGCTTCGTTTAGAATCATTAGATTTTTCATTGAAGTTGAGTGGAGTTGGTATATGCTAAGGTAGATTGATAGAAGTAGATAGGTTCTTCTTTGTCTTTGCTATGTTTTCTAGATATCTTGTTCCTGTGTACAGACAAGCATAGTTCTGAGATATTATTTTATGACAACTATATGATTGAATAAATTGTGTAGGTGTTTTGTATTAATGAAATTTACTTACGCTTATATGTATCGTGGTAGTTTTCGACATTGTTTGTGTGTATTTTCATTCCCATTTTTGGAGTTTGGATGAAACATTTATTGTTGCGCTGAAAGTGTGTTGTTTGTATCTTATATGCTGTTGGCATATCATTAACTGATGGTCCCCGGTACGGATACAATGCAGTGCTGGTAACAATATGGTTGTTATAGAATTTAGGATCTTCATCGTCTGTTTCTTCATCTATGGTGTCGTTTTGATTTGAATTTGCGCTGCTAGTAGAATGAGTAGAATGTTTAGCTCGGAGTCGTTGAGCTTTTTTTGCTGCTTTCTGTTTGATGTATCTTTTCGCATATGATATGACTCTGTTGCTGCTATTATAATTTAGTTGAGTTCGGTGGACTCGTATTTCATGAGAAATACAGAACGAGATATTGGAAAATGGGCGCTGGCATGATATACACTGAAAAATATTACCATACAAATGACGTTTGATATGTATGTCAAATTGTTGTTGGTTTGTAAACGTGCCCGACTTCTCAGTTGGGCACCTGTGGCATATCATTTTCTTAGTCTCGTTACATTTATTATGTAGCAGTTCTTCCTTATCGTCATCTTCTATAATTATAGCGTCCTCGTGGAAGTTAAAATGATATTCTTCCTCGCTGTCCCAACTTTGTAGGTTATCTCCAATATTGCTGAATTCGTCATGTTCAATTGATTTCTCAATCTTTGAATGCCTATAAGATGATCTGTCGTCTTCATGGCTTTCGTCATCATTGTCGTAGTCGTTGTCTTCTGAATCGCTGCTAGTGAGATTGATCACATCTATAGTTGCGACTGTATGGCTTTGTTTGTGTGTAACAGTATATCTTGGAGGTCGCGTGTAGGTGGAACACAGTATTGGCCCAGATTGCCGAGAGGTGACCCCTGTCCCATTTAAACCTGGTAAAAATGTTGCAATGTCCGTGTGGCTGCTAGTAGTCTTTTGGTCCTCATTGGACGTTGACATCTCCATGGATTTATGTTGTAGAGCCATTTTGGTGTTGAAGAAATATCAGATTCAGTATGACCTCAGAAACTTTTCATAAAATTTAAAAAGAATGAATATTAATTATTTGATGTGGATGTTGGACATGAGGATATTATTGATGAAGCTTGCTTTCAGCTACATACCATCCATCGCTTAATAAATGTTGCTAAATTGTTAGGTATTGTAATTTTTTCTAGTAAGTTCAAATCTGTGGCTTTCAAATTACAAATTTTTAGATTGGCTGTCGGATGCGCGTTTGGTCGTTATGTCACAAATCGTTGTTGAAATATTTACTGATGTGAAATGCTCGTTTTCAATAGACATGTTTGTAAGCCACATTTAACTTGAGGCAAATGCACTGAAGAATATGAAAAAGCTTTTGTCGACAGGAAAACGTTCAAAAATTTGGTAATCATGTGAGTTTGGGTCAGGTTTATGTATAAACGTGAGGAATTAAGGAATTTTTCAGTTGTAAGCTGGTAAAATTATAATACGGCAATAAATGTATGAATGCTCAGTATATATTCGTTATAATTGCTGTTTCAATTCCTTACTCTGAAGTGTAAATTCGGAGTGTGGATGATGTTCCGTTTCGTCTCGTCTGGTAATATTTCAATTAAAATAAAACGGGCGGGCTGATATTGCGAATTATTAAATATATATTGTGTCACTATACATTGCCGCGTTTTCACGTGTTGATGGTGCCAAATTGTGTGTACTGTCGCTTGACGCTTGCGCAGGTCAACGCGTAAAAGAAATGTGTTAAGAAATGATGTTGTGTTTCAGTAAGGTGGGCTTCATGCACCTTCAGATATTGTTATTTCCTATTCCAGTGGTGAGTTTTGTTTGCTAAGTTGTATGAAGAACACTTTGTTCACTCGTTTAGTTTTTATGATGTGATTGTTGATGACAAGTCAGTTCATTTTATTTTAAGTGCTCTTTGTTTGAAGGGATACAAATGTACAAGACAATAACATAACATCGTGCTTTAGCGTTCGTGGTAATGTTAGGTAAGGTGGTTAGTCTCTGGAATATGGTCACGATTAGAAGTTAGTGTTTGGAGAAAATTCAGAACGTGTATTTGTGTGAGACATACATTTATATGGAGTATGAATATTGTGAAGTTGTATTATGCTTTCAGTGTTATGTTATGTTAGATTATCAGTACGTAAGATCTTGCAAAGAGTATGTTCGTTTTTTGTTACTGCTGCTTCAGTAGGAATATGCAGGTATGAAGAATATGTAGTATTGTGTAAATAAGGGAGTATGTAGCAAGTACAAAATGTGACTGCGTGTGCAGGAGCTCAGAGAGCTTACGCCTCATATCTACAGATATTTTGTCAAATATACGTTTATGTTGTTTGAGAGACTAGGTTAACTTGTACGCGTACGTGTATTAGTAAATATAAATAGCATGTATATAAAAGATGTCTTGTTATATTGTGTAGAGGCAAGTCACCTACAACCGTTTGATGCTTGCTTGCTGTGCATATAATTTTTTGTGCATTGAATAAACATCACGGTTGTAGATTTAAATTGACATGGAAATGTCATTATGCTTTTTAGACTTTTGTATGAAGTTGGTCAAAAGTTCGTGGTGTTTCTTTATGCAACTTCTTTTTTATTTCCTGTATACAGGCTGGTGGGATTAAAAGAAAAAGTTGAGCGGAGTAATGATATAACCAGCTTCAACGCTATTTGCTTTTGTAACAGAAAAGACAGTCTGCTGCATGAGAGTATGAAATATTATGTGATATAATTGTGAGTAATTGAGTTTTTAAGAGGTTGCTTGAAAAGTTCTGATTTGTTATATATTTTAATTTTTAAATGAAAAAAGTGTTGACAATCTTGAGTTTCTTTCTCTGACCCATTTTGTATAGTTTTACTTTGTAAGTCGTTCCTTGTGTTGTAATCGAAGTATGCGTGGATGTCAGTGCTTTGTATGTATGAGCTTGACGTGGTGTAATATTTCAGAAATGTGTGGTATGTGCCATTGACTTGACAAAACTGTTGAATGTAGAGAATGTACAATGCAGTTTCGTTTCACCTTCTCTCTGATTGAAGATATGCGTATTATGGTTTTCAACTTTGTCATGGAGCACAACAGTCATTTTTATTGGACTGCGTTAAAATAAGAAACATGCAGAAACTGTGGTTGTGATGGTAGAATGAATTATTAGACGGCTACGTGCTAAAGTTTGAGAACCATGTGTTTGTACGCTCTGTGTTTTCCCATGATATGTCAAAGCTGGTTTCTTTTAATTTTGCGATGCGCTGTAACGAATCAGTATAGTTTATAGCTGCATGTTTGGTGATGCGTGAAATTTGAGACGCAACCAGCCGACAAAGAAAGGGTAGCCGTAAAATCTGTACACATTGTCACATTGTATTGTGCTAATGCTGTAAGTAAGCTTGAAGCCATAAATCAGTTAGTTTCTGTGAACTGTTTCTCGTGTTTCTGTGTGTGAAGATTTCGTGAACAGGGGAAAACTTTGTGTTGCTGTAAAATAAAGTACTTTACGAAGCATCATTGAATACAACATGGCTCTTTTGAATGATCATTGTAGAAAATCGTTCAAAATTCATACCGTCAGTATCCTTTTGTATTTTAGTGTGCATGATAATGCAAAAAAAAATGTATTCCCCTTCCTATTACTGTTTTCATCTATGAAATGTATTGTATTAAACCTGGCTTTTATGTGCAATATTTGCTACAAATGTGTGAAATTGTTGAATAGATGGATGTATTTTTGAATAATATATGATAGATGCATGCATGTGTGTGGTTGGCTGCAGTCGAATTATAAGAAGTCTTTGTGTATCTAGTATTGTGATTTATGTTAAGTTCTGTTTCTATTACACTTGACACGTCTGAGAAAATGTTGCATTTTTGAGTAGCTCAATGCTGAAAGAACTCAAATGTCGATTGGGAATTTTTATGTGGGATGTAAAAAATTTATGTATAATAAAATCCCATTGACAGTTATCTGGTCTGTATTGAGTCATTTAGTTTAATATTTAATAATAGGATTGTGGTATTTGGCGAGAAAATGTATACAAAACAGACAGAAATGATATTTATATTCAACAACTGTCGAGATAAGTTAGAATTGTAAAGATGACGAAAGTCTGTACAAGTACAGGTCTCGAGGAAATTGAGCTTTGTATTACATCAATGGAAAAGTCAAATATATGTGAACTTTTCTTCCCAGCTTTAGCTCCTCAAAATCACAAGTTCATACCAGATACCTGGTGCAAATTGTTCTTGGGATCGGAAAACTAAATATTTTTTCATAAGACGTGAGAATGAAAAATATAAAATACGACTGCATCGTTCCAAGGGCAAATGTTAAAAAATTATCTAAAAAAAATGTGTGGGTGTGTAATTAAAAACTCGTTAAGAAAATAATGTTTTAACTGGTCATTATGTTTATAATTAAAGTTACGAAATGTACAGGTTGCAAAACATAAGTAAATGGGACAATATTTGTGTACATTGAATTCATACTTTATTTATATATCATTAACATTTGCACTTGATCCATCATAAAACCTGCTATTGAGCTGCTTTTTTTGTTGAAGTTCTCAGCATAATTTTCATATTGTCTTGTCGTGAACTTGAACCTTCTGTTTTGTGGAATTTAATAATCATCTGTATTAATTTTTAGGACTTGTAGATTGTGAAGAATTTGCCAAACGTTGTACGTAAGCATGAAATGACACAACTTGCAAACTGGGTGACCTCCTCGTTCTCTTCCCTGGCTAAATTGTCGTGTTCCTCTATGATATCATCATTACCAATCCACAACTCAACTTGTTACAGAGCATTACACTCAGCAAGGAACTCAGTTGTTTTGATACTTGAAGCTCTCACCTTGAATTTCGTGAGATGTGGGGGTTCCAACCTCAGCTTTGCCAACTCGCTTCTTCTTCATCTGGTTACATGCATTTAAAATCAAGTAGTCAAGAGAATCGTTGAATGGTGAAATGGTTTGAAATATATTCCCATACAAATAGCATGAGTTTTAATTCATTTGAGCGTAATAATTTCGTGTTGAAGTACTTTCACGTTAAAATTTCCGTCTGGTGAAAACATGAAGAAAGTGGTGGAAGTTCAATTTTCATATTTCGCAGTAATAAGCTCATACCCGATAAATTTCAAATGGGTGGAGGATCGGTTTCACCTGTACCCAGCAAAGGAACCAAGACTGGTACTTTGGTACTCGAATCAGCTCATCACGTTGATCCAAGTTCCGATGTTTTCGCTCACTCTGTACTCGAAATGGAACGTGTACATTGCCCAGAATCTCCACTTCCGGTTGGTATTCCACTGTTTGTGAAGCGTGCTGTGCACACTTTAGTTAGTTAACGAAACCATGTTGCTCAAAACACATTTGGAACAGCATGAGTGTTAAACAAATCTCGTAGTAAAATTAAATCCGATTTTATGTTACGCTTATAATTTCACCAGGTGTACTTTCTCCTGGGCGGTCGTGCTCATGCCGTTATTTGTGACGTGCCATAGGGAAAGGTGGCTTCTCAGTTTAAATACCTGCACCCGACAAATTTATTCTAGGATGTCTGGGAGAGTTTAGCTCGTTCCAAAAATCGTAAATGCAATGGTTTAATTAATTGTCTTCACATACATCCTTCATTCCGCTGGAATACATGAGATGGGCAGTTGGAAGTTGACAATTCGCTCGATTGTGACAAAATGCATAGTGAGTCAAACTGCTCTTTGAAACTTCTCGCATTGCGCCACTGTTCCTTTAGCTGTTTTCCTGTCCTCCACCACCACTCTTCCCGATTACAAACGCATACTTGTATTAATGCGTGGAGGAGTGTAGAAGGCATAGCCGCATGAAAGACAGGGGTTCCGAGAGCCCCAGACAGGGGTATGGTGAGTTTGCTCGGAGTAGACGGCAAGATCCATGGGTGTTATGATTGTTTGGTGGTAAGCGTCTTCCGTTTGATCCCGTCTGAGCGTATCACGTGCAGCTAACTGAGAAGAAACAGAAATGAATATGTATAATTATTATTTCCGACCATTGTCACCTTTTCAGAGCGAAATTTTATAGGTTTATCAGTACTTGGACCTCCAATTTGACTAAAATAGGAATCCTGAGTTGTTAACTATAGCAAATGGTTGAAGTGATGCGCCCCTATTGATTACTGCCCTGCTACTACCTCCTTTAAAGTTCGCCCTTCTAATATAAAGGAGGTTGGCGTCTGTCCAATACAAGCGTTTCTGGAATAGAACCAGAGGATTTCCATTCGGCCAGAATACATCCTCATCAACAATTACTTTTCTGATAGTGCCGTCCATTGACGCTCGTGTTGTTTTTCTCCCTCATCGTGTCTGCTCAGAATACACTTGAAGGTTTCTCCAAACTGACTCGAATATATTCGATGCCAATTGATATGCGTAAAGCATTTGCTGTTACCCAGTATTATGAGTGAAGTTTGACGCTGTTGCATGCTGACTTTGGTATCGAGTTCGGGAATGAGTTCGGGAACTGCACTCGATTATAAGCTTTATTGAGTAAATTCTGGGAGAGAGCTTGAGAGACGACTCCAAAATCTGTTGAGTACATTGTCCCACATATCCGTCGTAAGTGCTCACGCCAGCGTAATAGGCTGATGAATTGTATATTTCCTCACTGCTGTCTAGATGAGGAATTTTTTCAATTGTTCGTCTAAAATATACGGCAGCCCGTGCTTCCAGGTTTTCCAAAATCGATTCCTATTACCGCATGATCAACAATATTCTTGTGGTATGCTTGATCCAGCAGCGACTTAGATTCGACCAGAATTCTAGTTGATGTGGATATTAGGTAATTGCAAACGCATTTTAGGATTTTGATTCTTGCTATTTTCTCATGAAACTCAAAACTGATATCTGGAATCAAGTCTGGTTTTCTGTATGAGTTTGCTTGAAAATGCTGGTTTGAATCCTTATGCAGCTAATCTTTATCATCACGTTTCTAATGGGTACTTGAGACAATAAATCTGGTTTCATTGCAGTTCTCGCTTCACGCCTTCCTTCATTAAAACTGAGCTGGGCTGGGGCTCTTCTCACTTTCCTTGCGGGTGAAATGACAACGGATGTTATCATTAGGAAAGTTTTAAGTTTTTATTGCACAACTTTTGGCACTGTGCCAGAAAAAGTTGAAAATAAATGCAATAACATAAATGACTTGGTTTGGTACTCAATAAAAAGCCACTTCTCACTTACTTGAGAGTAAAAAATCTCTTTTTATTTTCATTTTTCAGCTCACCCAGAAATAATGAGACAGCTCGGGTACTTTTCGTTATTATTTGTTTTGGGTATGCGTGTGGAGCACCGTACGGAAGTCGGGTGATGTGGGCAGCCTTGGATCTCAATGTAATAAATACTATAAAACATAATGATTATAATGCAGCAAACGGACATTTAATAAATTAAAAAGGTTCATGAGCGACCTCAGCATAGTGAACTTGATGTTAGACCAGAGTTTTGACCAAATAATGAAGAGAAATTTAATTTGTGACATACAGTATTACCTTCCCTTTAAATGAGTTTGTCCAGCTCGAAAATCTAAATCTGAAATTCCTCATTGTCCCTGACCTAGCCAAGCCACACAAGCTAAAAGCGTAATGAGATAGTTTATATGCCATCACTCACATTTAGCAGTTTATTAGCAGCAGGGCCCAAGCCTGTGATCAGTGTCAAAAGCCAAAATGATTTTTAGATTGTGGTCAATAGGAAATTAAAAGGTTTAAAATGTCAGCAAGTCAAAGAGATTATTTGAAGGTTTATGTGTGTTCGTGGTCAAAAATTCTTGTGTTGAAAGAACGAGTAATAACCTGGCCAGAATTATGAGCGTAATGGCCAAAACTTTTCATTGTGAGAAACCCCACAAGGTCAGTACTGGAGAGGACATGGTACACAGATCATGAATTCCTTTGAGAAAAGAAGGGTCATCGTCATCATCATAATCATAAGCTGGTGAATGATGACGGTAGTGGGAGAGATTGTATAAATGCTCATTTAATTTCCCTAAAAATGTAGGGCCTTTTGTCCAGTCTGGATTATGATGAAGCTCAGAAGTCGATAAAAAGGGCGCTCACATTTCTCCAGTAATAAAAACTAGCGTCAGCCTGAAATGATTTTGGGGCGAGTGTAAATGTTGAATATTATTAATTAATCAGTAATAACGGTGGTGGCTAAATTCCCGTATATTGACATGAAAAAGAGATAGGGACAAGGGGATTTGGTGGAGAGTTTCATGATGTGAGGAATTCTGTTCATTTCATGTTACAGGTTGAAGATGTAATGGTGTTGCAGGACATATTCGCGAATAATGGGATGTTACGCGGCCCCGTATATCCATATGGGCTGATTGATCGTGGTAAAGGTCTGACAATGGACGAATCGTGTAATTCTGAATTGCTATCACCGCTTGAATAGTCTCTGAGATTTTAGCTTAAGCATTTGTATATTATCTTGAAGATTAACTTGGGAAGCAAGGTTTGGTTATGTTAGGTTATAGTAAATAAATGAAAAAGGAGTGTGTTTCGAAATAATGAAAAGACTAGGTACAGTATAATAAAATGGGTCCATTTTGTGGCATCCTAAAACCCAAATCCTGTTCCTATCGTTCATTGCATCAGATTGGCACTTTGGCATCAAAAAGGTAGTCTCTGGGGTAATTTCATAGTCGTCCGTCCAAATGTAGAATGTTTTGCAGTATTCATTGTCAGAACTCATCTTGTGTGACTGTAGTTTTTTAAGTGTGTTTTAAACAGGATGTTAAGTGCAGGCGTCGGTGATATCGCGCCAGGGTACGTTCCTGTGAACAGAAATGTAGTTAAAACTTTTAATGTTTAGGGTGAAATGTGTGTGGTAATTGGAAAGTGATGAGTAGGAAAGTGTGTCATCGAGGTCCAAAGATAAACTGAAATGGTACAACGTAAAATAAGCATTAAGGATGAAAAATGTGTTATCGAGAAAGTTGAAAAGTACATATATCAGTAGTTCAGAAAGTGTAAATGGTAATTAATTGTAATTATTTACCATTGTATACGTGTTATTACGCATTGCTTGATGAACTCACTGATTCAAACGTTGTAACTTAAAGTTTGTTTAAAATAATGAATGATGTGTGAATTCTTTTGCAGTTGCCGGTGAAAAACCGTGGTTGATTAATAAATCTTGTATTTTCTCACGCAGTAAATTTCCAGTGTTGCAGCACTAACTTAATAAAAACGGTTGCGTTATCAGTGCGCCTATTTCTGATTTATTGTAAGTATGGAGCATGATGCTGTTAGGAATATTTTCAGTTTATCAAGTTACTGTCGTTCTTTGACTCTAAGTGCAGTCCCAGAGCATGTATTTCTGCTGTGTGACAGTCTGAAATGTAACGCTCGAACTTAAAATCATTGCTTGCATCTTGGGTCAGTTTATATCAGACTAAACTCTGTTGTTAAGTGAGCAAATTTTCTTTGTTTATTCAGAAACAAAAATGTAGAACAGTTATTCATTGCACTGGAGTGCAATGAAAATAGTTGAAAAGTTATTCATTGCACTGGATCTACCCACTTCGTGGGTAGATCGTATCGTGCTTGAGTAGTGAGTTAAATCCTCGTCAAAATAGATAAAATTGGAAAGCGGTAGACATGCAACTTGGAAGAGTTTGAGAGCTGTGTATTCCCGTCGGGTCTTGAAAAGTTTGCATGTGATATGTAAAAGTCTCTACCTTGTCGTTGATGAAACAGGTAAACCTTATGGACCTTAGCCACATATTTGCGTAAATCTCTATCGTCATGATTCCAATCTTGTAACGTGTTACGCATGTAAATAAGTGCAAGTCAGATCCACTTTTGATATTTCCTTCCACCTAATCATTCTGAGTTATCAAATGCCGTACTTATGTAAGGACGTCGAAAATATGGGTTGCAAAAGTCACGCTGTAAAACTTAATGATATGGTTTAGTGGACGTAAATGGTATTATGCTTGCTTTTTGTCTGTTGGGTACAAGTTTGTATGCAAAACTCGGTTGACGCTTTTTATTTTTGTAACAGTATGCTGATATCACTCGTAAGCACGCGTAAGTAATGTTAAAAGACTAATGTTTTTCATTATAAAAAAGTTTTTTGAAAATTTACAGTGACAATAAAAGTGAGTTAAATGTATTGGCTTTTTTTGTGCTTGAAATCCAGCAGTATGAAGATATGCATGCATAATTACGTTGTCATAAATATTAAGTTGATTTTTATGACCTTATTGACAGATGAGCGTTTAATAAACTTTTAATACAACGTCCATTTACGATAACAGATTTACGACAGCAATGATAACGTGTTTCTCGTTTATGCTTTCATGATATTAAAAGGTGACCTGTCACTGAGTTCTTTGCGCTAACTTACGTTAGTCACCAAGAAGAGGTTTTTGTTACAAAACCTATCAAATCAAGAGCCGCATTTATCGGCCAGGATGCATTAGAGATCACGAGTGGAATGTTTTATTGACCATTTTCGCCTTGGTAAATTTTTGTGCTGACACTGAGATTTCATTTTACTATATACCTCTTCCCTTTGTCAAATTTGTTCACTCCCATCAGGATTTTAAAAATTTGCTTTGTTGGATATGACACTCTGTGAATACCGACATGTATGAGTTTGAAGGCGTGAATAAACTAATAATCAACTTAAGTCAACCAAGGTCTGATTGCAATCTACTGATCTTGCTATGTTTATAAGAATGAAATAAATCTGATAATGGAATATGTATGATACATAAAAATATTGAGCATCTGCCCACGTCCAAATTGAGAAATCCATTCGTTTGACATCCCAGTACAGCATGTAAAAGACATACGTACCCATCCATTCTAATCCAACTCAATACAGATTAAATAAAATGCTTTAAAACACACGAAATGGAGTAAATAAAATGCTTTAAAACACACGAAATGGAGTAAATAAAATGCTTTAAAACACACGAAATGGAGTAAATAAAATG
>JAQGAP010000268.1:0-44840 GCA_034697805.1 Orchesella bifasciata
AAGGATTTCATGTCATTTCATGTAAGGCTAAGAAATTCATGTTTCATTTCATGTAGCCTGCAAAAATTTCCTTTCATATAAGGTCACATGAAAGGACATGAAAGGACATGAAATGAAATTTTCATGTACATGAGACATGAACTGGGTACTAGTTGTGACTTTATTATTGTGCCGTTAATTGAAAGGAACCCGAAGTAAAACTTAACACCTGAGTTAGGTTTACTTAATTTTTACCCTTCTTCATAGTTTTGCCGAATTTCAAATTGTTGTTGGCGTAGTTGTTGTACCTAACGCTTTGTTATTAGTTCATGTTCTCAGGCAAAAAGAGACGGAGTAAGCTAATTTCTCCTGTCTATTTTACGATAGCATAGGTTGCATGTTAACGTATTCCAGCATTTTAAGCGTTGCTTTTCCATCTAATATAGCTATAAATATTTTAAAGATGCTGAATGCCAATTCAGAACACTTTATTTACAATAGTCTTGAACTTGATGATCCAATCAGAATTATGATTACCGTTATGAAGGATGTTTTATCACACAGGTAAATACATTGAGACTAAAAACTCAACAAGATTGTGTTTTTCAGGTTGTTCTAGCCAAATGGACATTTTTCATTTGTGATTTTTGAGCGAGTTGCATTTCTGGTGTCTATAAAATCCGAGTGCGCCGTAATAAATGTTTATTCAATTTTACAACAAAATTGCGAGTATTATCCTGTAAACGAGACAACAATTTAAATTGTCACTTTATTGTCCGCAGTGAAAAACTTTTGAAGACATAAAAAACCAGGTGAGCCTTGAGCCGTACTCATTTTTTAATAATTTTATTTTAATATAAAAAGGTAAAAAAGGGTAACAGACTGGGGATGCTGCGTAAATAATGAGCGGACCTTTTTCACATTATAGGAAGAGGGAAGTACTTAACCCAACAACCTGACCATTAATAGGTTACTTAATCTTTTGGTTGTCGTATTTTTTGTGAGCAAAATAGATTGCAAGTTGTAAAAGGACATAAAATATTTGATTTTTACCCTTTTTGTATTTTAGCAGCAAATATCCGTTTCCTTCATTCCCATATGTTTTCCATGGTCTGTTGGAGACCACATCAAGCTTTGTAAAAACTGAACTATTTTTACTGCCGGTTAGTGTCTTACTGAATATTGACTGATTAAATCCTGTGTCACATAATATTTTGTTTTTAGAAAACTTTCGAGTTTTCATTTTAGAGCTATAAGACCTACACTGAAACTTGCTGTAGAGTGGGTCAGTGAATTAGCTAGTGAATGAAAATTGGTGTTAGCTATACCATAGCAGTACGATAAACTGTTCAGTTGTTAATGGAAAAATGGCCAAAACTCGCTTGGAAATTCAGAACCACACAATAATGTATGACAAGAAATGATTGAAAAACAGTTTCCTTGCATCTAACTGGATTTCGTAAAATGCCCCATGTTTTCACTTACGTTAGCTACTTCAGGAATCATGACTTAAATAATACGATTATTTACAAATTAAGACTTAAATTAGTTATCAATTTACAAGTATCCCTACACAAGTGATCCACAAACATTCAGATATTCCACTGATATGGTATTAGGTATTGATAATTTTCAACTGGATTTTTATCAGCATGTGCATGTGAAACATGGGAAAAAATGTAAATATTATGCATGTGAATACTACATTTAATTAAAAACGATAGTCCACATTCTCCCCGTTTAATTTACTAGCGATAATTATTTTCAGGGATGAAATGAGAATTTAGAAAGTAAATGTATGTATCGAAATAACGCGTCAACGTTCAGCATTAACTAATTTGGAGTTGCCAGCAGAACTGCTCGTACATCGTCAAAATACCGTAGTTTTCAAATGAGCCGCAGAAACAAATTTCTCCTTCCACTAGAAAGGCTATTGTTTAGTCTCGGGTTTCAAACTCAATTGACAATTGTATTCATGGAAATAGAACAAACTTCATTTTTTCAGGTAGGAGTAAAAAGTTGTAGGGTTTTTAGACGTTGATTCTGATCTCCATGCTCTTCATCCTATTTATTCCCAACGCGTGGCCGTCAATGGTTTTGACTCTCAGTTGAAACATATTTGGAAGGTTGTGCTGCAGGTATGGGGAGAAGCGATTGTTGATGATGATGACTGATGGTGAGCACGGATATAGTTAGTTAATGCACTGCACTGTCGTGAGTGAAATGTGAATGATTGCAGCTATCTATTTATACATCGTATGGAACACAATATACCATATTATAACGGCGCGTTTACCAAACTATTATGTATGCTGAATATTTATTGAACGAGTGGAAAAGTTACAAACATTGGAGTGATTTCCGTGCCACAGTATTCTAGCAATACCATTTTCTATAGTGTAAACAGTTCAGACTATTTAAATTTGATTGATATGGGTAGATTTAATTGTTGTGATTGCTAGTGAGAGACAAATGTGATATGTCCATAAAATTTTGTTTGTTCAAGCGCATATGTTTTTGGGTATTACAAAAATCCGAATGCAAGGTGTAATTTATTTCAAATTTATTTATTTATTTAAAAAACAACTTAATTATCAAAAAACGATGACAACACATAAAATATATATTTATCAAAACTCCAATGAACTATGAACCTCATATTTCAAACAGGAGTTTAAAATACAGACGAAAATTTGGAGGCCCCCTCATTGATTATTCTAAGTCAAATGAGGAGTACGGTGCTGCTGACGTTCTCATTTCCGAATGCTCCAGCATTACAGAGGATGCCATAATAATGAGGTCAGATGATCGGATTTCTGCCAGACGGGCCGTGGCCGTCACCAGCGGACTCGGACAGGTAGGAACGTCTAAGTAAACTACTGTAAAAGGATCTTCAGAGCAATCGTCGTCAACCAAGTCAGCAGCGGCAGTAAGTCGCGTTAGGGACTTTAGGGAGGATTTGGCAGCAAGTGAAGCAGTATACGATGATGAAGAGGCCGCTAAATAATAAACAAAACCCATAAATTAAATACAAAATAAAAATATAATCAACGTCATATAGTTTAATCTTATCAACCTGAATATGACTCATCCGCACTACTTGAAGAGGAAGACGCAGCAGACGAGGAGGCATCAGCAGCAGCTGCCGATGCGGATGCCGCTAAACAATACACAAAGAACCATAGATTAAATAAAAATGAAAAATATAATCAACGCCAGATAGTTTTATCTTACCAACCTGAATATGACGCATCCGCAACACTTGAAGAGGAAGAAGCCGATGAATACGAAGCAGAAGCAATACTTGCAGAGGAAGACGCAGAACTTGAAGATGCTGAAGCAGCCTAAATATTAAATATAATAAAAACATATTATTATTATATAAAATAGAATTATAAAATATAAAATATTTACGAATAATTCCCAATGTTTGTGTAAAGCTTTACCAATGAGGAGGCAGCAGCAGCACTTGAAGATGATGATGCAGCCTAAACATTAAATATAATAAAATATATTATATAAATTATAATTAGAAAAAAAGTATTTACAATAACTCCCACTCTTCATGTATATGTAAAGTTTTACCAATGAGGCAGCCGCAGCATCAGTTGAAGAGGAAGAAGCAGCTGCAGATGCGGCTGATGCGGCCTAGTTTCAAATTTAAGATTTAAACAAATATTTAACGGGTTATTTTAATAGAATAAATCATTTGTGCCACACCCTTTGGCATAATAAATTGAATAGCACTGCTTATTTTAAACTCAAAATTTAAGGTTCCCATATACTCACAGAAGCACTCTGAGTAGCAGCACTATAGGAAGCACTAGCTGCATCAGTATAATCATCTATCCAAAAGCAAGATACGTAACAATCTATAAAAAAAATTCAATAAAAATAAATAAATAAATTTGAGGAAATTTTTAAGTAACAGATTTAAAAGGAAGTTTTATTCTTATAAACGGGGCATGAACTTTTTTAGCTTACCTTCTTTGACTTGCCCGGGTATTCTCATGAAGTACGGGAGTGCGCTTGGCTCCAACTCGTACTCTTGCTGCTCCTAAAATTAAAAATTAAAATATCATGGTTAATGTTTTGGCGAAATTTAAAAAATTCAAGACTCAAATTTCAGACATATAAATTGCCTACCGAGATTACGCTTGCACCGCCAGTGTTGACGAGTATGCAAATCAGCGCAATGATTCTTTGAATTTGAAACATGATGATGGGGGAGGGTAAACCGAGAAGTGAATTTCTTTGTAGTCGACTGCTTTTTGAAAAATGGCTGATCTCTAAGGTTTCTACATACAAATGATAATTTGGTGATGGCGAGCTGCCTTTTTATACCAGAGCACTTCAATCACGGTTGTCGTTGTGATACATTTAACTATTTTTGTTGCACGATGTTTATGTACTCAAGTACTCTCCTTGTGTAAAAAGAAGGAGACTTGAATATTTATTTTTGGATCCGAAAACGTAGTGCTGAAAAGGATTAGAAAGGAAATTTTTGAGACACCTAAAAAAACTTTTGACATTCATTGTCATTTACATAAATCAAGCATTTGGGTTGGTCAAATCCACACAGAAATTGCCGTATGTTACCCTTTCAAATTTTATAAATAGGCAACTTAGTCGGAGTGCTTGTTCCCCACTGAGATCGTTTGTTGTCTTATGTCTTAAAATAAAATTACTATGGGATTCCTTATATACTAAGCAATGCAATGCCCAATACATCCTTTTGCTGCCATTAAAAATACTGGTCAAACTTCCTACTACAAAACTAATCCTTAAAAATATTAAACGTGTGTTTTAAATCATACGTACCGAAATATACATGCCATGAGTACCAAAACGTTGGTGCGGTGATATGCTATGCAGCTAATGTTTTAATGTAGCTCCAACCGTTGCTGAACATTTTGACAGTTTTTAGTTGACAGAAAAGATTTTTTCTATTGTCCGTCTGATAGGTGCTTCCACATGCTACAGCAAACCCATTCACACAAGTTGTGCTTGGATTTCGATGGAGTGATGTGAGAATTTCCGATTAAGCTCATTCATCAGCTTATTTCTTTATCTCTCTCTTTCTTGGTGCACTTCCAATTTTTGCATAATAATTGGCTAGAACATGTTAGAAGAAGCACCACAAGTCAAAAATAATTTGTGGTATTAGATACGCGAAGATTTTGAACCCTCGAAAATAAATCAATGATTTCCCACAAAATGTATCAAGTACTTTTACTCGGCATCATGATAATCAAAATCATTGACAGATATCAATTCAGTTTCAATGCGTATAAATTGAATATGCATCAATAATTAATTGGATACTTACTGCTTTTAGGTTTGTTGTTGGATAAGCTGTGGACGGTGTTGTATATGTTGGAGCTGAATACGCTGCTGGAGCTGGATATGCGGGTGGATAGGAACCATAGCTGTATGTTGCTTGTCTCTTTTCTATCTTGCTTTCGACCTGTAAAATTTAAAAATCCAAAGGCCCAATTAAATACCAAAATGACTTGAGATATATAGAAAAGTGAGTGCAAATGGCTAGAGTGAAAAATATTGTTAATTTTTGCTCGGTTGTTCAAAACCGGACAATGACTACTGATTGTGTAGGAGTCTGAATAGGGTTTTAAAAATAAAGTCAGAACCAAATATGAAGAGTTGGGGGAAGAAATTATGATTTCCCCCAACTTCAAAAAAGTTACGAATCTAATATAATTCATAAAATTGCATCTACCGTTATATAAATTATATAGTATCTAAGCTACCGTGATTAAATACTGCCATTTCAAGTTTTAAGCAGTACTCCTTACCCTTGTGTCTGCTGCGCCTACAGGGGCAGTCCATCCTCCCATCAACAGAATCAGTCCACCTACAAGAAGTATTAGATTGCTCGGCTATCTCTCATCATCAGAAATATCTTTCGTATTGTATTGTTCAGAAATTTAGAGCTATACTACATCTTTAAACTAGAGATTAAGAGGAAGATGTAAATAATTTGCCCATTAAAAAACGCGTCCTTTTATATCCCTCAAGTTGCTTTCGTAGTCACGATTTTATGGTATTTCTTTACTAAAATATGCATATTTTATCGTCAGAGTGCCTTATTCTGATTCTGTCTAATTCAAATCTATTCCCTAACACTCTATTCAGCAGGAAATCTAACGCTCTTATTAGTACTAAAATAGTTTTTCTTGTATTGAGGTGTATGCGTAATTTGTGATTAATTGCAAAATTTAACCATCAAATAAGTCTATTTACCAACATCTAAAATGTTTGCATTGTAAATTACAAAAGAATTGTTTTATCTTGCAAAGAGTTTAAATTTGAGTTTTAGCATCATATTTGATCATAAGTTGTATTAATTAATGATAAAATATATTTTTTAAAGATACTGGGTTATCAATATATATTAATAAGAAATGGGAGCTAGCTATAACTTTTTAAATAGAAATTCGCATGATGCCCCTAGCAGTCCAAATGATGGCAAAAATTGAGAAAGGTTTATGGGTGAAATATATTAATTTTTCATTCGTAATTTTAATTAAACCATTCAGAGTCAAATATTTATTATATTTTTCTTTAACAATCTTCTATTTGACGTATTTTCTAGAAGCTACAACTATAAAGTTGATGTAACAATCAGTTTTAAAAATAAATTCCATGTGCTTCCGTTTCATGTCATTCAATTCAATTTTTTGTTTGTGGTGAGTTGATTAATTGGCCGTTTCCCTTTTTTTGAGTAAGCCTGTCTAGACAGTTTGTCACACATGAGTTACTGCTTAGCTGCAGCTGTTCCAATAAACTGTACTATTTTACCTAAGAATGGTTCTTCCTGTAAGGGGTACCTGCGTGTGGGACAGGTTGTTCAAACTAAAGCTACGAGGTACGAGCTCATGCGTGTTTAGTCCTGTGACACAAAATTAACCCATATTCGACTCTGTGCGGTTGTCATAAAAATAGTTGTGTGTATCGACAAGTTCAATTTTTTCCATAATCCTCAATCCTTTTGCCAACAAAATGGAACGATTTTTATGTCTAATCAAGTTAGTGAGAATGTACCTTCAAATGCCTTACGTACTTACATTGCACATATACATATTATAAATATTACCCACAAATCATTCACCCTGGCTTTTACAACGTCTATCACATTCATTACCTTGGACGAAACATCTAGTTTTTTTAAATTTCTGCTGTTGGAGTGTTTGCGCCATATGTTAAGGTTTGTACGGTGCTCAAAAGGCTCGTTTTTGAGAAATCAAAATAGTTCTCAGGTAATGACATGAAATTTGGATTTTTTCCAAACCGTTAAGTTATTAGGTTATGAATGCTAATTACAGGATTTTTTTACTGCCAGCATTTTGATTTATATTTTATGAAATGTTGACTTTACTTGCCAACTTAAAGTTTCCGTTGATGCATTTTGATTAAAACCGAAAAGTTAGCATCCCTGAATACATGGTCCGCATTTGCATTAAAAAGAAACGAAAAAAATAATCTGTAACGGAAGTTTTCCACGCTAGAAAAGCAAATGATTCGGCAAGACAATTTACAAAATTCCTCTGGTCGTCGTGAAGTATAAGCATTTGTGGTACAAATTAGACACGTTTGATAGCAATGAAATGCAAGGAAATGATATTTTATGACAATTCAAACTTTCAATTCAAATGTACAAAGCTCGAAGGAAAGAGTTCTAGAGCAGGGGTCCAGATTACGGCGCATAAAAACACGAAATTATTTTCACTATTTTGGGTACAGAAGGCTGCAGAGTTACTTTTCAATTGTCTTGTCCTCCGAGTGTATAAAAAGAGTTAAGAAGGAACCCAAAATATTGGATTTTAATCTTTATTGTATATATAGAACAACCATCTATTTCCCTTCACTCCATTGTATTCTTCAAGTTCTTTTGTATTTTGTAGTAAGCCGGTTTCTGCAAGATTTTATTTGAAATTGATTAGTGGAAAGCATGTCTCGGATACTCATTTGTACAATTGAAAGTCTAGAATTTTAATATGGTCTGAGATAGTTGTCAGAATTATGATGATCGGAAGCCAAAATCTTTTATACAGCAGAGCCACCACTAAAACATTCAATATTGCCATTCATCTACGTTCAGTATACCAAAAATAAAAATGTATTGTGAAAATTGCGAAAGATAAGTTGTTGAAATTCGTCTCATGCAGATTGCCACATGCTGGAAAGAACACAGTGACATTTTTATGACGAGTTCTCTGTAAGAAATTGAAACTAGAATAAATACCTCATTATTTTTGTGTTTCTTAGTAATTAAGTGATTCCTGAAACGGAGGAATGACGCAACTAATTTTTATTACGTCTCGACCCTTTGCGGTAAACATAGAGGAAAATATGATTGCAGTAAATACTTAAAGCGCTGAAGACATTGCTATAGCTTCTAGTTCTAATAGAGTAAAAAAAACAAGAACGTATTTATATTAACTACCTCTATACACAAATAGCTGACTTATATACGAAATGATATTCTAATCATGCATTCGAGCTCTATGAGAGATACAAGATAAGTACAAAATGTATAATTAAAAAATCCTGAGAAGGTGTCATTTTGATGTAGCTTGCGTTTGAGGATTTCTTTTATTTGCTTGACTGCTTGGTGAAAGACAAATAGACATGAAAATTTAATTTTGAACAAACAACAAGACTCCTCTTTTCGCGAGCGGTTGTGTTGTTGGGTATTATTAAAATAGCCAAGAGCTCAGTGTAATTTATTTATTTATTTAAAAAAATTAAAATCTTATTAATTATCAACAACGCCGGTGACAGCGTAGAAAAAAGAAAGTCATTGACACTCCAAAGTTGAATAAAATGAAAACATAACATTCATAAACATGAGTAATAACTACATTATGGAGCACACTCATATCATATTCTTAGTCAAATGATGGGTACGGTACCACTGTCACTACCATTTTAGAATGATCTAGCATCTTGATCGTAGATGATGCCTCAATTAGCATTTCAGATGATCGGAGCTCTGCAGAACGTCTCGCGAGGGGAGCTGGACAACTACGTATGTTTAAGTAAACTGTTGAGGTTGACGTTTTAAGGCATTCATCGTCTATCATGTCAGAAATGGCTGTCAATGTCTTGTACATTTTTTTGGATTGTTCAAAATTGTAACTTGCGCTTGACGCACTCGAGCTCACCGCAGCAGCAGCAACACTTGCCTGCGAAGAACTTGAAGAAGCAGCGGCAGACGCTTGAGACGCTGAACTACTCCTTGACATGAAATCTGTACACGTCACGACACACAAAGGCCCGTTGCCATGGCAAGCGTGTGTCAGATAGTGGGTGTAGGTGGTGGGTGAGGCATTGGGAGGTGATACAACGTGTGTGTGAGTGTAGGTGCACTGACTATGCGGTTGGTGTGGCGGTGCATCGTCTCTTTCCTCAAGAACAGCATCCTGTTTTGAGGCAAACAAAAAAGGCAAATTTTAATCGGTTTGAAAACGGGATAATATTCGATTGAAAACTAATATATTTGCTTACCATTCTCCCGTTGCAAGGGTAGACAAAAATGCATAACATTCCGATGATCCAAAAGTAGCTCATTATGGTGGGATTCAGTGAAACGGATAATATTTTTCGTCGCCGCTGAATGCTACTTGTAACGGGCGAGTTGACTTGATAAATGACTGGTTTTCTACCAAATGGTTACATGGATGATGGTTGTTGTATAAGAAATCACATTTCCACATCAGTCCACTACATCAATCAAATACAAACCTTGATAATCCCACAATAATATGTTATGGCTGTACCTTGAGTTGGTTTAAAGAACTATGAGAACCATTTTTCAGCACCTGCTACAAATTCAAGGGCTCTCAAGCATAAAAATTTGAAATGCTACAAAGGCTCTTGTCCAATCATATAAATAACCTGTCAACTACACCAACTTCAATTGAGACACCTCCTGTGGTTTCGACTGGCTTTCGGAATTTTTCCTTTTTGTGAGTGTTCTTTAGAGTTCGTTAAAATGCATTCATTTCATTTAATGCTTCGACTTACGCATTCCCTACCTCTAGTTCATCAATAAATGTTTTCGGTTGCTTGTTCTATTTACCCAATTCTGATAGGATGCCATTGGGACATTTGCATGATATAAAATTATATGCATTCTCCAATCAATTTTCCTTAATTCGCATTCGTGCTTAATAAATAAATAATCTGAGTTATAAGTTTTACTTGCTCAAAATAGAAAACTTCTGTCGTAACGGAGATTCAAATCTTTTTCCACCAATTTATACGCAATTAGTATTATCGCGTTTATATTTTCTACACTTATAATTTTAAAGTGGTGCTGGAGTTTCTGAAAGTGTTTCAACTAAAATTGAATTGAAAAAATGACAACTGAAAAAAATTAGAGAAATCATAAATATATCATAAATTTCAATGTTTGACAATGCTGATGACATTTCGTGCGGCAATTGAGTTCGTGCATATTTAGCAGTAATTCAAGCAGGTTTGCTATTTTTTGTACCTTCATTTGATGTCGTTACGGCTCAAACAAAAGGGTCCACTTGAAATGCATAAATACACAACACCTGTTTCACATTTTAGGGTGCGAAATAGTCCAGTGAGTAAGCTTTCGACTGTCTTTTTTTGTTTCTTAAGCTGTCAACCTTGTCTGCGTATTTGTAAAATATTACTTACACATTTTACTGAAAGTATTAATTGAATTGGTATTATTTAAAGTTGTTTTTTATGATCTGGTTCGAAAAGCAAGTGGATGAGCTGCTCCTATATTTACAAACGCTCGTCGAAGCATTGTAGTGAAGGCATTTCTGCTGTATGCGAGATGTACTGTTGCAAAAATGCATAGTAAACAGCTTATGACAACATATCAACGCTCTGATCGCGAGTAGTTGTTTTTAACAAAATGATAAGTGTTGGATGTATGTATTAAAATATTTTATTTAAAAACTAATCAATTATCAACAACTGCGGTGACCACAAAAACAATATTTTCTTTCCAACTCCAAACTCGAATAAATTGAGAACATCACATTTGAAAACATTAGTATTTATTACTACCTTGAAGAAAATTTGGTAGGACACGGTTTTAATAGTTTTTATTGAAACGAGGAGTACTGTGCTGCTGTCACTTCCATATTTAAATGCCGTGCCGTTTATGAACATGTAGAAAGGCTAACGGTAACTGTTGACGCAGTCGCAATAGCACAAGCACCATTAACCACACTACCAGTGGATTGCAGTTGCGCGTAAGCACTGGAACTTGAACTGTATGCTGAAGCCAGCACTTGAGCGCTTGAACTAGCTGCAGCCGCTGAACTACTCGCCGCTAAAAAAAATATAAAAATCAAAGCTATTGATACATAGGAAAATGTTTGAAAAAACTTGGGGCAACCAATTTTTTCCTGGATCAGAATTTACTTTATGATTAATAGTAAATACCTTCTGAACTCGATGAAGCACTTTCTACTCTAACAGATGCAGAACTAACGAGGCTGCCAATGGTACTACAAGGTATGAAGCAATTTTGCTTAAGTTGTCCAGGAAATCTCATAAAGTACGGGAGTGGGCTTGCCTCCAACGCATATTCCTGTTCAAAAAAATTAAAAATTAAAATAGTTAGCTTGTTGGGAAAGCGATAAAAAAAATTCAGGACTCAAAATTATTATGTCATATTAAACTGCCAACTACCATGTTGTGGCTTGCAACGCAAGAGTTGACGAGGAAGCAAAACACCGCAACGATTCTTATTGGAATCATGATCAAGGGACTGTATCAAATTTTCTGGCTCTGGTTTCTGTATCGATCCAACTTCTAAAAGGTGCTACACTTGAATGACAGCTTTACGAAAGAATTTTTGCGTTTTTGTACCTACGTATTCAATTTCTATCGAGTGAAAGGAGCTACTCGCCATGTGAACAAATGAACTTGGCTTGACAATCTATTTCTCGCTCAAAAAACTGTCGGTGTTTGGAAAACTAAGGAGAGCTCATTTTGAGACCTTTTTTCGTTTTCCCCATAGACAAGTGCAGGTCTGAATTATTGATTTTTGTTGTTAGCCCTCACAAACCCGTCTCAGTGACAGTTGGGTAAAGTTACAAAGCCATTTGTATGCAAAGCCAATGCTATTATTGTGCAACCTTATTGAAGGTACGTTTTTGAAAATGCTGAAACTGTATGTCTGAAAAAGTTGGATATTCGATTTAAATTCTTTTCCATTTCTATTAAAAAATGCTGAATTCTTCTTCTTGATCTAAATTCTTCTTGAACGGACTCATGTCTTCAAGGAGTGTGATTGCGAAAGAAACACATATATTAAGATACACACGGGTTATGCTTACAAGCTAATTATTGCTTAAATATCACATTCAGTGTCAATATTTATGGGTTGAAACGTCATAAAAGCATCCAGACTTATTGAGGAACGTTGTACACGTACTTCCTATATTTTATTCCTGGATTGAAATTGAGAAACTGTTGGTTTAACCTCCAAATCAGCTTCCTATACAAAAATCATCATCCAATAAAGGACGTTTTCGTATTGAATTGAATCCGAAAAAATAACCAGCGTATCAAACAAGTATTGAAAAATTCAGAGTTTATGACTATTTGAACGTTCATATGATTTTAAAAAGACTTAAATAGAAACGGTTGCTGGAACCCATTTTATACCGCATAAATGCACAAAGCAGTAACCGTGGCCAGTCTTGCGTTTTTGTGAACAAAAAGGATAAACGTAATCCATTCTTACCTTCTTATGCGACAAAGGTGTTGAAAACTGATCAAAATATTTGATTTTTACCTTTTTGTGAGGAAAAAGGGTTGAAAAGGTATCAAATGTTGGATTTTTACCTTTTTTGTTAGCAAAAAGGGTTAAATGGGAACCAAAACATCGGATTTTTACCATTTTGGGAGCTCAAAGGGTAGAAAAGGAATCAAAATATTGGAGTTTTACCTTTTTTGTGAGTAAAAGGTTTTGAAATGAGATCCAAATATTTGCTTTTGTTTTTTTGTATATAAAGAGGAAACAGTATTTTTCATATAATTGTCACTTATACATATCTCCAATGACTATTTTTGAAGCCTTTCAGTTCTTATTGAAATATCATCAATCAAAGTTTTAGAAGCGAAAAGTAATTTGTCAAATTGAGGACATTTTTTGCCACTCATTTATAGAAATAAAAATTTAAAAGTTTCCGATCTAGCATGAAAATAATAGCTCAACAAATAATATCGAAAATATGTCGTGTAACAGGCATTTCACTTATTTTGATATTTTGATGCAGCCTGCCATATATTGAAATAAATATGATGCCAATACGGTAATTGTTTTGGGTAATGGAGTGGTGAAAATCGAGACAAGAACAATTTGCACATCTTTTTTGTAAGTAAAAATTTACTGTTCCATAAAACGGAGGAGAAACTATCATGACATGCAATTTTTTGATTATTACGTTTCCCCATTTCGGATAGTTTGAATGAATGTTCGGAAATTAAAAAGAAATCTCGATTTCTAAATATGATGGTTTAGAAGCAAAACGATGGGGTTACTCGGGAGTCAAAACAAAAAGCATCATCAGAAATCGAGTTGTCTATCTAGACCGATCATTCGTATTATTTGCCAATTAGTTTCAATTTATCATTGCAAATTTCAGTCAAATCACATCAATTGTTGCATTGTGAACTGTCATTGTACCATCCAGGTGTTCATATTCAAATAAGAGTTGATTTGATTAAATTGATCCTACACATCCTTATACACTACCAATAACACATTCTCCTATATTAGTAGGGGTAGCTTGAGAAATGCTATATAGATTAAAATAGTTTCTATATTTTATTTAGATATGTGCCTAAATAAGTTTAATCTCTTCCTCGCTATCAAGTTGTTACTTCCTTGTTCCTTCTTTGAAGATGTTCCCCAATCCCATTCCATAATTCACGTTTTCTAAATATTTATTTTGACCGTATTATTTATACATTTGAAAACGAAATTGATAAATTATTTTAAAGGCAAGGCCCAGATGCACTACAATGCCACAAAAACGAAAGGTAATGTACAAAAACGAAAGGTAATGTGTTACTGGAAATTTGCAATGTGTATTCCTCGAAACATATTCTTCTTTCGTTTTTATTTAGAAAAGGATCAAAATGGGTTTCCTCGTGAAAAAAAGTTATTTAGCTTCATGTGAAGGTAAATCGTGATAAACACAGTATTAAAATAGGTATAGAGTGACAAACTAAAAACTAATTACTTATTGCTTGAAGCTCGTATTTATTGGGAATATTGCTAATAGATTACACTCCATGGATTAGTAAGTCCAGTACTAAAGCTCCAAAAACAATCAGATGGTCTTTGATGGTAACTTTTTATTTGTTTCTTCGTGGGTTGCAATAGAAAAGCCGTTGACATGAAGCTCTACTTCAGTTGCACGCAAGAAAATATTCATCCAATTCTTAAATAATGTTACTTTAAAGATTTGTTATGACAATTGAGATACTGACCTCGTCATTGACCGTGCAAAGCTGGAGAAAACCGGAAGTGTCGTAACCAATTTCATAATGCTGCTGATAGTATTTTAGAGTGGCGATTGAAGTCCCATAAATGCTGCTAATTCAATTAAGTATTAGAATTCTCATTTGAGATAAAAAAGAAGGGTCGCTGAGCAGGGTTTAAATCTTTTACTGTGTAAGAATTTTTATTTTGGGGTTTGGAAGAATACAGTAACCTTTCAATTGTTTTATCTTTTCTGAGAGCAAAAACTATTAAAAGGGACCCAAAATATGTGTTTTTACCTTTTTGTATTAAACGAGCTAACGCATTATCCCTTAACTCAAATATATTGTGAGCGTGATAAACCAGCTCAGATGATTTACACTAAAAAAAACTCTTAACTCGTAGACTTTCCAATTAATTGTTGACAAACAAGAAATGGTTTTATTGAATCGTTAGAAAATGTTTAATTAGTAAATAAAAATTAAGTTCAGAAGACTTAAACCAAAAACGTATTCCGTTAACCAAGGTAAGGACGGGACAATGTACTCGACTGATTGACTTGACTCAGAATGAATGAAAAAACCAGAAGCTAGAGCATGTAGTATTGTGACATGATGGGAAGCATGATCCATTCCCATATTCCCTCCTATAGCCAGTAGCACCATGGGATGGCTAGCAGGCTCACAATATGCTCTGCTCTGTTGGAGACGACAAGAATTTTTATTTGACATGAATTTTTTTTTACTTTTGGCTTCTCAGTTATTACTGCCTAAGCTGCAGTGTCGGATCAATCATTTAATTTTTTAAGCCTTCAATTTCTTGTTGAAAAGTCATCGGTACATTTCTACAAGATTTTATTTGCAATTTACTCGTGGGTGTTCTCGAAAAAACGATTCGAAGTTATGTATTTTATATTTTGAAAGCTGTCTGTGTGCCTTTGATTTGCATTCATTGGGCTGTAGTTGTCAATGCAGGGGATAGAAAACTCAAAACAATTTCGCAACAAAAACTCAGAAAAATCCCCTAACACTAGGATGTTGCCGGAATGAGAACGGCCACTATTAATATCGATGACATGTCATTCAGTTTGTATCTGAAATATCGTAATGAAACTTTAAATTCGTGATTATTTCATTACTTTTGTCGATTTATTTCTCGCAAAACAAGAACACTTAAGGGTGGTAAACGGATAATTTACAAGCTATTCAAAGGGAGAGAATGAAATTAAGAGTTGTCTGATAGAATATTCGAAAACAAATTGTCACCCTTCCAGTTTCAATGTTTTTAAAGTCATAATTCGAGACGAATTCTTTACGGGCTCAATTTATTTATCCTTAAAACTTCCGACTGAGCAGTATAGCATATATTGATAATGTTAAACAGTTTTTCGCAGGCTCATTATTTTGTGCTAAACTTTCGCTGCTTGATAAAATTTGTAATCAATTTGTGTAACATGAATAAAAAATATAAAGTTTTATTCATTTCGGAAATGCAAGGATTGATAAAAGTTAAATTTTGATTCATTTCTCCAGCAAACACAATAATAAACAAAATTTGCAAAAACAAAATCTCGCAAAACCCACCTTACTGAATGAATGGTCAGCATATTAGATATTACAAAATAAATTGGGGCTAAATAGTTCTCAAATCAGGCGTGTATTTGGATTTGTTTTTAAACTTCAAATCTAAATTCCTTATTTCATCATTTCTTTCACCAAACCTTATTTCATCCAGTGTGAAATATTTATTGTGAATATTTATATTCGTTGAAAAACAAAATCTAATGGATTATTACATCTCCCTAATATTCTGTCATTTAGAAAATTGCTGATTGTTCTGGAACTTAAGCCAGCCGCATATGGGGTTGCTAATATTTTAAAAGCAGTTGCATAATTATCAGTATTTGTGCATTTGCATTTTACCACTAAAGTTATGTATACAGTACTTGTCAGTAGACTTAGAGGAACAAAGTTCGATTTTGCTCATTTCTCGTGAGAAACCTTCAGTTTTCTAGTTATTGATAGCTTCAATTTTTATTATGAGTATTAGTCGAAACTGCGCGGCTGTTTGTTGAAATGCTGAAACTCGAAAAACTCGTTGTTCATTTGCCCCTCATTTAATGCAAGATATTGAAAAAATGAAGATAGTTCTAGATTTTTTTGCCAGGTAAGATGTGCAGTGGTAGCTGCTAATACTATGTTTTTATAGCAGTGACCTTTACAAGATACAAGTTAGAAGTTACAAGATACAAGTTAGAAGTTACAAGATATAGATTTTTGTGAAAATAAACTCCCTTGCATATTGGAAACAAAATTAAGAATTTTAACTGAATATTTTATTATTCTTTAAATACGCTGAGGCATTTTGATATCTTGAAAAATTGTTGTGTAAAATCATTAATATCCTTCTGGGTATAGTAAAAATGAAGTTTGTGTGGATGGAGAGATAATGCAAGTTTAAATTGATGAAAACCTCGGAACTGCTGTCTGCCCTATTTCCAAACGAAATTCAAAAAATGGCAGTATGGGTAGTTAGACAGACAATCTTGGACATAATGTTGAAATCGTTGGGCACACTAGAGTTCTGGTCACCACTGTTTCAATTGCAACGACAGTACCAGTAGTTGTACCACTAGTTAGGAGACCCGAGCAGCTTGAAGAAACCAGTTCCTTAATCCTTGTTGCAGCGTAATAAATGCGGGAGGCAGAATCTAATACGTCTTTGGCAGATTGTATCGTAGCGTCCAAACTAGCACAGTTCGCTGGACACTGGTCTCGAACTTGATGTTCATATCTATTGCCGAAAGGATCAAACGCCAAGGGAGTTGGTTGCAAGTGAATTTCCTGTTTTCAAGTATAACGAACAAAATAAAATTATGAGATTTGACATCAGATAATGCTCCCTCAGATTTAAGGATTTTTGCGAAGACTTACAATGCTTGTACTGCAGGGAAACACAAGGGCACAGAGTGTCACAACGGCTGTCAAGTACTTCATGGTGAGCACGATCCCGGTAGATTTTCTTGTCACTGGGGTAAGCAGATACTGTAATTCAGAGTTGCGACTGATTGATCTCTAATGGGTATTGACTCAGCTGAATGACTGCTGTTGTGGTATCTAGTTTTCTTTTTATACCCAAAAGTTCCTATACTGAAATCACAATTATTCAGGAAAATGAAACTGCACATGCATTACTACTCTAAAAAAGAATGATTATGAAAGATATTTTTTGAGACATTGTAGCAATCCTTACGCATTACTATGTCATTTCCATCCTCCTAGTTTGCAGCTGCACTGTCGCCCGTCTGAAACAAAGAGGCAGCAGTAGCTAGCCATACATGTACAAAGTATGTATGTTTCATTGTTAGACAAAAGTATCCGGATTAGCCAACTGTCGACGCTTTGAAAACTAATTAATATGTAAGCTCCTGAGACAATATTTCATGCAGCAAATAATTGAACTGTAAGAATCATTCTTGATGAATTGACAATAACATTTTGTTCGTTATTTTTACCGGAATATAACTTTTTAAAGTGCCAGTCACTAAGAACAATGAACGATATCACCAAATAACATTTTAGCGGGTTATTGAATTTATGGAACTGAATTGAGTTTACTGCTATATCTTTTTTTCATGACTTGTCCTTTCATCGTTGTGCTCTATTGCTATTCATAAAACCATAATAAAAATTATAATTTACGAACTGTAACACTTTTACATTTAATTATTGAAGACAGAACCTAAGGGAACCTTTAATGGATATCAGTAAGTTCAACTACGTTTAGTCAATGGGACATCTGGAGAACATGCGACCGGTCTGAAATTTCCGTGAGATGTGCAGTAGGAGTTGCAGCTATTTTCATTATTTTAAAAGTTGGGGCCGCAAGCCAAACACCCATGCTGTATATGGGATCTTGTGCTGATCCAAATTTTTCTCCTACGGTTGTGCAGTATTTATCAATTGACTTGGAAGAGCATTCAGAACTGGCAGCGTCAGTAAAACTACCACACACAAAAGAGGAAACAACATTGCTTGCAGCTACACAGGTTAACTCAGCATCGTGGCTAATTGAAGAACACTGCACACAAACTTCTAGTTTTTTCCGAATGAATTGAAATAGAGGAACCGTTGAGCTCACCTTCACTTCAGTTTTCTGTATGAACATATTTATCCAGTAAATAATATATCATCTACAAAGACTTTGGTTTGAAAGATTTATTACAACAATTGATAACGTTACCTTATCATCCGCATTGCAAATCTGAACAAGAGTGGAGAAAACAAGTAGAGCTGTAATCAATTTCATATTGTTTGATTATACTGCTGAAACCAAGGGTCATCAGTGTGCTTCGAGTAGTCGTAGTTCTAGTAGTTGACAGTTGAATCAATTCGTGAAATATTGGTACAAAGTGGTACTTGATGAAGCTGTCAACTTTCAATGTCATAAAAGCTCAAATGGAAAGAGTTACCTTGCTGAAGTTCGTTTTATACCTCATATATTCCCCTACAAAACCTTTTTACAGTTAATGATTCGAGAGAGTGCAGTAAGCTTCATATCGTCTTAGCTTCTTTGCCAACAAAAGGGTGAAATATCGACCCAAAACACATACTTTTACACTTCACTCAAATATATTTTTCATGCTTGTTGGACACGGTTGATATGAGTTTTTGAAAAGGTTGAACCTTTTTTATTGACACCTGTGTGAATAATGAATAAGTCTTATAATTCCGTAGGCCTTCTATTTTCTATTTAAATATCATCATCAGCAATATTGTACAAGATTTCATTTGCAAGTAGTAAGGTATCAATGAACAAGGCATTCTTTTAGGAAGTTAACTTGCATTTAGAATCTTCATGCTGCCCGTTATTTTGTCAGCAAACAAATCCTAAATCAAAACGGGGGTAGTGATATGATAATTAATTGAAGCGGATTTCATGCAACTTGCAACTTCTCACAAACTAACAAGAATATGATTATATTATGACGGGTTTTCAAGGTCTTGTGGGAAATCGAGCTCTATGACCGTCACGTCACCTTGTAATTTATTAATTGCCGCTCGATTTTAATTTTCCTGAAAAAAACTGCAAAATTTCATCAAAAGTTGATACTGGTAAACCGTCACTATTGCATTGCTATTGCGTTTATGCTCAATGCGAGTTTTTTATATTTTAATGTACCCGTAATCAATTAATTAAAGTAATGAGGGGCTATTTGCACTTTTTTGCCATACTGGCAGCGATATGCGTAAACCGTATAAGTAAGCCAGAAGTTTAACACTCTGAGATCCTTAGAGCAGCGTTTGTATAATTTTTTCTGGCATTAATAACATTTTTTCATATTAAAAACATTTTGTTTGTAAACAACGCTTTTATTTTTTTAGCAGAGCAACGTATTTCATTATTCAATATTTTGAATCATGGATGATTAGTCAAGCATGCAATTGCTTTAGCCGACAAAGTGAACTACACCTCTGACGCAGATACCGATATTGTTAGCTCCTTCAAGTTTCAAGAGGATGAACCAGACGCACTTCCAGTAATCTTCGGAGTTATTAGTTTGCAAGTGCACGTAAGGAGGGAAAAAACACAACTTAGAGGTGCACGCGTTCCTAATTCCTGATGATGCATTGTCGCAGTTGGCTCCAACTCCGATTGTGGTGGTATCAGGTGTAATGCAGAAGTGGCCTAAAATATAATATGCAACAAGTCATGAATTTGATTCATAATAGTTGAATTTTAGTGAATTTAAAGCAAGCGAGGTACTTTCACTACCAACCATTTTTGTCATCTTCAAGTGGAACGGCTCAACAAATGAAGCTGTTGGAACCGAAAGGACGGAAGATTCCTTGACTGTTTTGGAACCCAGGGTTTTCCCCCTGGAGGTGGGGATAGAGCTGAAGGTGGCGTACTTGGCAAAATTGTAGAGCAGATACACTTTAAAATACCCATTCGCACAGTCAGTTCTGTCAAGGTATGTGCCAACCTGAGTGGTTGGTGTTGGCTCCAAAATAAAATTTTGATGGGCCGAATCCTTTTTAAAACAGACTCGCCATTTATATTGTCACAATATTCTGTGGAAATACGTAGTTGATAAACCAGATCAGGTTGTAATTAAATACTAAGAATATAATCTTATTTTCAACGCAAAGATGTGGAAGAATGAAGCAATCCAGTAGAATCAGAAGTTGCTTCATGATACGGTCCAGTTCCTAATATTTGTTTTTGCTAGATTTAAATAGTGAGACTTAGGTGAACGAGCTGTAGGAATAATAATACTTCTAGGAATGGAGTCACAGTTTATACCAAGAGATGGTCGTAAACCATTTTGCTATGATAATATGAAAGTGATATTTAATATAAAAATTCTTTTTACTCTGGCATATAGAGTACAATATTGGTAAGTACTTTTAGGAACCTTAACGTGCAAAAGGCAAAGCAGTGTGCATATTTACAGGTCCATTTTCACATATTACGGCTCGGAAGAGCGCAGTAAGCTTTCAACCGTCTTATTTCCTTTCTGAACAAAAAGGTGATGAAAAGTGACCCAAAATCTTTGCACCTGTGGATAAGAAGACATGTATTTTCCCTTCACCCCAAACACTTTCATGCTTTGTTGGAGATCAGAATTTTTGTACAAATAAAACCCTTCAAATTGCAACTGGCACCTGTGAATTAGCAAGTTGAATGCTGTGAACGGGTGAAACGCATTAAAAACGTGAATGCTGATTAAATATTTGGTTTTTGCTATAATCCCATTTTAGGTGTGTGTGCTTTGTTATATGACCAAAGGACTTCGTATTCATTTCGTTAAACGTCAGGTGGAGGATTTTCTGAAACCTCTATGTACATGAAAGTAAATTAGGTGGCTACAAATAATGTAACTTAATGATACTTCAATGCTTTTGTACTTTCGAATTATATTGATGATTCTCAACAGGAAAGGAGGTGTCCTTTTTATAAATGTACAAAACCTTTCTACAATTTAAGGTTTGTAAGGGATTTAAAGAGATTAGTTGAGGGTTTTGTGAGAAAGGGGTTTCTGGCGATCCTGCGTGGCTCTTCAGAAAGTGAACCCTTTTATCGAAACGTGGTTTGTTTTCTATTAAAATGTTACGGATTCCTCAAAAATTGGAACAGATAGGCGGAAGTAAGTACGACATACCAAATTTGCAACTCCTGTAGCCCACTAAAGATTCGGTGTGCAACGGCATTCTACATTGTTACATAATGAATGACTGGGATGTGTATTTCTTACATTGAAATTGCAACAAATCTACACTAAAATGTATTGCATATTGAAACCAAAGGATCTTTGATTGCACTACAGTACGTCAGCAAAGTAAAATTATTTTCTCAAATCTTAAGGCATTAAGTACGCAGTTTTTATAAAAATAGTATTTTTCCTGCACCAGAAACAAAATTTTTAAATACTGAATCTTCATTCATATAAATTTATACAAAATCTTACATATCGTTTTATTGATATCTTCTTAATCAAGCAAATGACGTCAATTCAAATTTTAAAAAAGCGCAGCTATTTGTCAGTAACGAGGCATGAAAGTTACATAGTTTTTCCTGTGTTGCATAATAAAATAATTTTGAAATTAGATATGATGAAAAAGTACTCTTATAGTCTCAAGTTAGTAAACTAGAATAAACTCCCATTCCCAAATGGGGAACATTTAAAACACAAAATTGTACGACTGTCAGTAGGAACTTCATCCAGAGGATTATGTTTAGATGAATGTGTATTTGTAGCCCCTATGGTAATTGGATACGCAAAAGAAACCTACTCGCAAAATCCATAGTCGGAATCCTGCAACCTTCGATGTTGCTCAACATCCAAAAAATTGGAAATTAACTTTAATATTCTGCAGTAATTAAAAGTACTTTTTAAACACATTCCATAAAATATTGTACGTGTTGTATTATTTTTGTCCCTTTTGCTCATTCCTATTCAATGACGCATGCTGAGTTCACTAATAAATATCTACCGTAATTACTCGCCTTTGAATTTCATGACATTGGGTGAGCCTGCACAAGTTTTTGCGAAAAAGCAGGAAATTAGAAATTCTCTTTTTCCTCACTTAATGAAACATGGTCAGAAATGGAATTCGACTTAATTTTTTTTCACTTCCTTTCCCTTCTTGTCAGAAAATTCAATTTGCTTATTGTATTGAACATGCAAGTAAATTCATCATAATTAAGTAAAATTTTGTAGTAGGTAGCCGATTATATACGATATATTTACATCATTTGCATACATTGTACATGCAGAAATCTTTTCTGAGCATTTTTGAAGCTTAACATATTGAAATCTTTATGAAGTTGCAACGCAAATCCAGTTAGTCAGATTCGATTATTTTTACCTTTATTTCTTAACGAATGTAAGTATTTACACAGACAAGAAAATTGCCAAGAACTAGTTTGCAGCTAAAACATCCAAGTAGGAATGGAAAGTTTTTTAGGAAATTACAATCGGAAATTGGTATAGAACAACTGGCGTGGCTAAATTGCTACGCGTTACATTTTTAATTACCATACAAAATGTACCAGAGTAACATAAATATTCTTAATTTATCCCCATTTCAATATTGAGATTCAAGACCGACAGACATCGAAATATTAATTGAATACTTATAAATGTTCAGCAGTAAAATTTCGTAATTCGTCCACTTCCAAAGTGGTCGAAAACGGTCAATACATTATTTAAATCAAGAAATACACTACAATGTAGATTATACATACAAACTAATTATACAAACATGTATATGACTTACAAATTAAGATCCAAAATAAGAGACAAATAAAATATATCAATATCTTGATAGTACCACCCGTATGGTTTCGCTTGATTTAAAAGTACGTAAAAACTAGTAAACTTACAATAACATTAAGTAATATTCTATACTAATGCATCTAACAATCTAAGCTTACTATACAATCGGTTACAAGAAATTACTTTAAAATGTGTGCAATTACGATATATTTTAACACTCTTTTATGTGCGTTGATTAGTCAAGCTTAATACTAGTACACTAAACGTAAATGTTCCGTATACGCAGAATATTAATTACTTGAGCAGGCAGCGAGTTTCAAATCGTAACTTGCTGGTCGTAGTTTCTAACAATTCAATATAAGCATAGTAAGAAATTACGTTTTTCCAACCCATGCGTTGTAATTTATAGTATTACAAGTAACTTATTTATCAAAACTAATGACAAAAACCGATTGCAAGTAAAGAAACTAACATAATACGTTTCATACAGTTCAGATAACCCTTCATAAACTAACGTCTTTCCGAAAATTTCGACTATCACTAAAAGGCTAACGATACAGGCTTTACCAGCATATTTTCTTATGGCAGACGTCTATTTCGTCGTTGTTCGTCACTGGATAAAGTTTTGCTTATTCATTCTAAATCTTCTAAGGTTCTAAATCTTCATTTTGCAGAAGTAAAGGTATTTCCAAATCGTCACAGTGAATCTGTAAGAATGACACACAAATCAGGAAAATGAATTAAACATTTAATTATAGTAAATTAGCAAAATTAAGATAACCATTCATTCTACAGGTAATGAGAAAGTCCATATTACAAATACATCCAAAAGTCTGCAAGTCTCATTCTTCAATAATACTATTACATCTAACAATCTAGTCCAAGTGTGCAATGGATCACAGGAAATTATGTAAGTCTGTGAAAAACTACTTATTGATGCCTGCAATTCTGCCTCCTCATTTACCCGTGTCAAACATCTTACATTTCATAAAATTTAAATAATCCTTCAAGCAATTGTGGTTTCCCAAGAATTTTGAATACTACTGCTAACGCTTAGTGCTATTGTTGTTGTGCGAAACTGCATACAGTAATATCATACGTACTATATTCACTCACTAACCGATCTCGGTAATAATCCATGTTGCAAATTTTGGCGTTCACTGAAATGCTAGTGTCTTCACTTGTGCCTACGTTAGCAATTCCCCTAACTTCCGCAGTGAATTTTTAATTGCATGAAAAATGTATCATTAAAAACTAATTGAAATATCTTAAAATAATGCTCACTTGACTTACCAATACTTCAAATGAACTAAATGTCGCAGTATTTTCCATGACACCCTTAGTTGTCAAATTCTGGAGGTGCTCCAAACCAGTGCACATTCTCCTTGTTTTCAAACAACGTCGTGAATGAACGGCCATCGAATTGTTCCGGCGCGACCTCATCACAAAAATCCCGTCGAAGGTAACTGAATGTAATTTTGAGGAAAAATAAACTTAGCTTTGCGACTTCAGCAAGATGCTTCGTAATTAAGATAAAAAATTAAAGTACATCACATTTTTTCGTCTCCTTACCTAGGTTTTCTCCTGTTTTGAAATAATAACTATGAAAAACATGTTTTGGATACTCTTTGCAACATTTTACAATTTGGACCTGCTTAAAACTCTACTTGAACTCACCGAATATTTTTTAGCTCCACATCAGACTCTATCGTATTATTATTTTGCGAGGCTTAATTGAGAATAAAAACTGCTTGGTTAAGAAGAATTACTGAAAGCGTTCTCGCCTTTGTGTATTTTTGAAAGTATTGTTGGTCAGATGTTGACTATATATATGAAAATGGTATTTACTATGTAGAAAACGTGGTTGTAGCGGTAGTAGGTACAATACATGACATGCATGACGTCTCTGACTGACTGTCGAGACTTAGTGCGCTGAGAGAACTTTTGGATACTGTTTTATGCGTGCATTTTGAGATATAATATACATGTATATTTTCTTTCACCCATATAAGTATGTATATTGAGTATTTTCCGTACTCTGCTCGAGAGTCAAAAGTGTAAAGAAAAACAAGTGACCTACTGCATCAAATTTCATACCCAATTCAACACCACTGACACACAAACGTGTGGAACAAAGCCCATAGCGAACATGGCTTTCGTACGTATGTAAATGCAATATCCCTGAGCAGCTTCCCATAATATTTGCTGAAGGTGTCGACGATGATGCTGCTGTGAATGAAAAAGACAGTTTGTATTTGTTGTAGTGCTCAGATTACACCGCTATACAAGATTCTCAATAGGTCTTGACGGATTTGCAGATCGCCGGTTTTGTGCATGCTAATGAACACTTCTACTTTCATTGCAGCAGCCCGATTTCTTTCCCTCATTGTTGATACAATTTCAAATTCGTTAAATGTATTCGTTGAAATCTGGCTTCATTACTGGTTGTTGAAATGCTTAAACTAGGAAAAGTCCCTACACTCGCCAATGCTTCATTTAATGTGAAGTATTGAAAATACAGATAGTTCAGGAATATTCGCCAACTAATCTGTGTTGTAAGCTGTTTGTGTTTGTATTCTTTTAAAAGTATGAAGTGGAAACCAGTCATCCATTTTTTAAATGGAACATTGCAAATGGAATGGGTATACTATTACAATTTGATTACGCTGGAGTGTCTTGATCTGTGTAAGTTATAAACTAAGCCTGCACGAAATACACTTACTACACTCGAGCACTTCGTAATGATGATGGTGGTGATAATCATATTCTATGTGTATGTTATACAGTCAGCCTCATCCGCAATGCAAAACTTTCATCTAGTATTGGATAAGAGATACATAATTACTTTGCATTAGCATTTGTAGAACTGAACAGCTAGTGTTGGTGCTGGAATTGAACATAATTAATTCCTTTCAATCAACTACTTGTCTAAGCAAAAACTTAAACACCCTGCAAAATAAAAGAAGTCCAGTGTTTTCATTCCAGAATATAAAAAATGGAAACCTAAGGTTGGTGACACTTAAGTATATTTTTAGGATTTCATCAATCGGAATTTCATTCGAATTTCATCCGTAATGCTGCATGGAGTTGGAGCCCAACCGATTTATGACTTTTACGTAAGGAAGGGTAATGTTGTTTTTGATATGTTTTTGATGTCTCTTTTTCCTTTTCCCCGTATTTTAACATGATAGTAACAACAAGACTCCTGCACTACAAAACTCCACGCAATTCCCTCGTGCAATCAACTATTAAATATATTTAAATTTTAGTCTGCAGGGTTTCTTTCAAACAAACTTATTGCATTAAAGGTACCTGCATCCTTTCGTTATCCTAAATTCTGTTTATTTTAAGCGCTGCTTTCCTTTATCTTAGCCCAAGTAACAACCTCATCCGTTCATATAGATACGGCCTGTAATCCTTGATCCTTTTAAAAGTTTTATATATGCAACACTGCGTCTTATTTTTTACCCATTGGGTATTAAGGTATTAGGACAAATTATCATTTTTCTGAACTCATATATTACACTTAGGATTTTGTAAATAGTTTCATTATTCGAAAAGGTAAGGTATTATTATCATTAAAAGGTTTTTAATGCAGAATTCACTGTTCCAACCCAATAAATACAGATTGCAATATTGTTAAAATGACTCGAATTTTTTTTGTGCTGTAGCAACAAGTTTTAGGTACCTATTTTTTATCTGAGAAATCTATTATATCTTTGGATATTGAGTTGCTTCTGGTTTTTTTGAAAGCATTTGGGTTTATCTGAGTATAAAACGACACAACTCATCATTCAAGCACAGCCACTCGCAGAAGTCAGATTTTCTCTAATTCATTCAGTTATTCAATTCGTTTAAAGTCTCTGGTTGCCCCTTCACTTGAAAATCTTCAGAAGCATTATCATCATGAAGTACTTCTTATCTTCAGTAGCATTTTTCGTTATCCTCAATTCCTGTATTGCGAGCATGGTAAGGGTTTCCCTCAATTATTTACTTTGCTAATTTTAATTACCAAGCGTGTTTGTTGCTGGTTGCATTTTATAATAAAAATTGCTAATTCTTTCGTTTTTTGTTGATTTTCCATAGGAATTTGATTTGGAACCAACACCGTTAGCATTTCGCCCGTCTGGCAGGGATGCCCGTCAGTTACAAGACTGTTCATTTCAGTGCGGAAACGCCTTAAGCGCGGTGACCTCGGCTATTTCAAATGTCGAAAGCCAAATTAACCAGTTGTCTTCCAGCCTTGCCCATTTGTCGTCCGACGCTCTATCTATCACTGATGCTTGTTCAGGATTTCCAGAAACAGCATATGCTTCTCTCTCCAGTTGTCCCGGACAACGGTCATCAAATGCCGCTTATCAAATTGCAGCAACTCCTCCAGCTCTGCAACAGTCGAACATGGCACATACAGCTGCTCCATTCTCTTCACACTATTAATTATGTACGCGTCATTGAATATTCTCCTAATTCCAAATCTACTTGATTCTATCAATCTTTTATCAAAATACAAATTCCATTATGATATTGTAGTAAAAAATAAAATTAAAAAGTTAGGATAAATAGTATTTTTAATAAACAAAAGCAGAAACAAAAACTAATTTTCAAACCTGTTAGCTTTTGGCCTAATTAATTACGAGCTCGGAGAAGAAACCAATCGTAACTCCTCATGTATTTTTCAACCACATACCATAATGTTTGTAGAGTGAACATTGGTATTTTCACCTCGCAGTGTCTGATTGCATGAAATTAAGTACATTTTCGAAACGTATCATACTGCTCAAGGGTGAGCTGAAGCCATTACACAATTCATCAAATTTTCAACTTTTATTGTTGTCAGCAAGATCATATTTATATGTGTGACTGACAACCAAATTGGCAAGATTTTAGTAGAAAATAAACTGACTAAACCGCTAAATAATAGAAGGCATGAAAATCTAGTTCCCAGTCTCCATGTCGATAAATAAATGTCTCGAATGAAACCCTTTTTTAACAATGTTCAAAAAGCATAAACTCACCCTTACTTTGTAAGTACCGTCAGTACTTTATCACAGTTTAAAAATATTCTAAATATGTATACATTCATATAATTCCGTTAAAACAAAACATTTTTGTTGAGTTTTTTTCACGAGTTTTTTACGTGTCCACTTCTAAATCTAAAAAGGGTTCTCTCTGCTAAGCTCTCGTGTTTGACCAATTTTAATTTTGGATTGAAACGGCTTAAATTGTTTTGGGCTGGACGAAACTGATAATAACTATTACCTAGTGTAATTCAGTACATTGTTCATTGACTCAAAAAACATCCTTTCACCAACAAAAAAGGTTTGTGTGTGATAAAGGTAATAGACTACATGGATAAGCTTCCTTTCATTCTGTTTTTGTATTAAAAGGCAATAGCAGCTCCACAGAATTCATCATTCAATCAGACAGCAGCCGCGTTTTAATCCCTTTGAATCTCTTCCCCAGCTTCTGGCTTTCGTACATAATTATTGAAATTTTTGTTAACTTCCAGATTTCAATTAATTTTTGCAACTTCTAAATTTGTTATATAATTCGCAAAAAAAACTTGTTTCGACGTATCTACTGAAGATTTTTATTAAACAAAGGTATTGGTGGTAAAAACTTGCCCATCTTTAGCATAAACCATTAGTATAACCAGGTTGTCAATTCGCTGGAATTATAGCTTTCGCTGTAGTGAAAGTATAATTTTGTTGCTCGCAATATCAACATCTGATGCCTTAAAACTGTGCTGGCACATACAAATTTGCATTACTGAATTCAAAGCTTAGGGGACTGCTTGACATAAGAACGTAATGATTATAAATATTGGTTAGTTAAAAAATTTCAACAATAATTCTCAACGCCCCCGTCACCTCCATTCGTTCTTTACTCTTGTCAACATTTAAATTCTGACCTGAGAACATCGAACGACTAATTTATTCCAGTTTGTACATTGCTGCTAATAATATTTGTACTTTTTGGGCGTCGCAAAATTGACGTGGAAACGAAGGCACTTTCTTTTGATTCTTCTCAGGTTTTACTTCTCATTTTTATGTACAGAGTAGAAATGAAACAGAAAAATATTATAGTTTTATCAAGTAATCTTAACAATCAATCGATATGATTCATTCATGTAGCCATTTCAAAAATTTTCAACATTCTGAACTTTCTCCATCATTCCACATCCAGTTGAAGCCCTTTCAAGGCGCTGTTTTAAAACCGTCTGGTTGACTAAATAATTACAAGAAACACGTGGCTATTACACGGAAATAAAAAGTCATTTTTAAATTTAAAGTCATTCAACAATTGCCAGCCTCATCGTATCTTTTCACTAAAACATAAGCTCTACAAGTAAAGAGGAGACAGAAAAGGAGTAAAATTTCATCCCATTTTTGTCTTCATGCATGAATACAAATGTTTTTAAGTTAGTATGGCATAAACGCTGTGTTCAGTTTGGTGATTTATTAAAAATATTGTGTCGGTGTTGAATGCACTAAACAGGTTGCTTCATATTTTGAAAATGGGAACTGAATAATGTAACCAATTGTAAAAACATTTCTCACAATTCCCCTACTAATTCAAAAGGATTATCGACCTAGTGTATTTTTTGCCAATTTTATCATAGATGTTGAAGCCATTAAATTAGCATCCAAAATTTAAATATTTTTGTAAAGATATACATAAATATTACCAGCGCAAGCTCATCTTAGTGGTGCCAGTACTTTTCTACTGCAAATAAATGACACTGTGACGTGTCTTTTCCTATCTCTATGGAAAATCCCTGTCTGAGCTAGTTCATGATTATGTGTAAAGTAAAAGTAGGATCATAGACACAAGTTTTGATACTAATGAAACTACAAATAACTTTATTTATTTCAAGAAACATTCAATAAGAAATAATAACGAATATATATTTCCTTGAGCTACACTACCAGGTAGACTGAAACAGCCTGGAAGGAATTTATAGCCCTGAATGTATGTATGAGAATTGATAGGGAGCGCGTGCTAGCAGCTCTGTGTCTTGAAACCAACTCTGCCGGTCTCCTCCTACTCAGCTCCATGTATACCCATCCTTCAATGTGCATGTGTTGTACATGAGGGGCTACATCACATAATGCGTGTTAATTTCCAAGCTTCCGTAGAAAACACACTGCACAAGATTCCATTTCTTGTGTGTTTACCACGTACAGTATTTTATATTTAGAATAAAATTCGGATTGGATGCTAAGCTAACAGCGACGACACAAGATTGCACTTTTTCTTTATTTCCGACTTCGCAATTGGAATTATGACGTTGTAAACAATATTACTAATACGAAAAAAATGGAACAAAAACTTCCAGCCGTAAGAATTTCTCAGTTCTAAAAGCTAAACGGCATCGAAACAAATGCCGGTAGTTTTGCGAAACAAATCGTAGACACATTAAACAGTCCACGATACATAAATTTCGTTTGAAACTCTGCAATTTTAATCATAATATAATTCAACGGTCAAAAAAGTTTTTGGGGCAGTCTGAATTGAATCTGAAATGGTACCCATAGCCGCTGTACGTTCGTAAGTTTTGGTATCAATATTATTCTGCAAGTAATCAGAACAAATTATAATAGCACTACTTTCCAAATAGAGTATTCAATATTGCTAGATCGGATATAATTTTACATAACTCAAAATATTACTCTGGTTGTATACTCATACAGTTTACTAGTGATGGATGCACATCAAAATTTCAAATTATAATGAATCCCAATATTTCAATGATCAATGAAATAAAACTCGTCATTTTATATCCCTCAAATTGCTTTCGTAGTCACGATTTACTGTAGGATGCCCTTCAAGAATAACAAGTCTTATAAGGAAAAAAGCCTAAGCTGTGCACTCTGTTTTAGGTATATCTCGTTTGTTTTGGTATCTGCTCCATTCAAATGTGTGGCGCCGCTTAGGCCTTTTTTCCCATATAACACTTGTTAAGCCTGAAAGGCATCGCACAGTAATTGGAATTCTTTACTAAATTAGCATATATACATATAATTATATAAAATATATATATTGTTTTGCTACCAGACTTGCTAGATCTTTTGGGGAAACGCTGTGGTTGCCCTTAGCTATTAAATGTTAAATAGCGTCGTTCCACAGTGAGCTGTTGTTGCGCTCACGTTAGTACAACAATAGTTTTCCTTGGTGTGTATGCATAAGTTGTGATTGATTGCAAAATGTAGCAATACATACCAACCAATATTTAAAATGTTTGCATTGTAAATTGCGAAAAATTGTGTCATTTTGCAAGGAATATAAATTTGAGTATTATATAAATTAGAGTAGCTCATGATATTTTATAAATATCATAATATGTAATCAACATATATTATTTTAAAATGGGAGATGGATGATTATGCTAGCTGGAAATTTAAAAAAAGGAATTCTCAAGATGCCCCAACCAGCTCAAATGACGGCAGAAATTGAGAAAGTTTCATGTTTTATAGGTCAAAAATTTTCATTTTTGTTCTAGAGAAAACTGTGGAGTTTTACAAATACAGATATTTTACTCATTTGAAATATGCAATGAATTTTATGCTAATGCCGGCAGGGAATGTTCTAGAAGGTTGAGATTTTATCGCGTGACGAAAAGGTCAAGAAAGGGCAGACGCGAGAGAAAGTTAGTCACTCAAGTTTCACGAGCGAGCAAGAGCAAGTGACAGAAAAAACGATATAGTTTTGTTAGCTACTTGAGTTAGTTTCCCTGCTGGTTTTCTACCTTTGTACTAATCGGAATATAAAACTGTTAACTTTAATTGTTGTAAATAACTTTGGTGTTTTATGTGTATCTTATTCCTATTTGTAACGATAAGTCAAAGAGGGCAAAGTGCATATGAGCAGCTAATGCTCATACGCTTTAAACTTCAACAATCAGCTTTCAAAATAAATTACTCGTTCTTATTCTTCAATTTAAATTAGATTTAATGATGAGCAGTTCAACTAACTTACGATTAGTTTAAGGTTGTCAAATGTATGTTTTGACCAAGTGTACAACGTTAGAATAAGACGGATGACAAAGATAAATAACGACAGTTAACGGGAAAGTCATGGGTAATAACAATTACTTAATACAAATGAACGGTTAATCATTTTTTATCCAGTACGATTTTCTGCTAATCATCAATGTTTTGGCACATTCCCTTTGTTCTAAACATCCAAAGAAATTTGGCACTCTCAAACAACCTTAGTCTGCCGAGATATGCAGTAGTGATGTGAAGTTATGCTGCCTATTTACATGTAAGTTAGTAGCAGCGACAGAGGCCCAGCAGAAACAGTCAGTCTCGTAATTAGCTGTGCAAAACCTTTCTCGATAATAACTCTAGTTCGCTATTAGTGTTGATAAAGTATCAATGAATAAATAAATAAATCGGTACTGAATAACTTGTAGTTTGTCACCTATTAAATTTTTAATGGTTGATCCTTATTTCCTTAAAATTGCTCCACTCCACTATTACCAAAACCTTTGGTTGTCGTAACTGAACTTCCATACTATTCACTATCATTTTAAAAACTATAGAACACAACCACAAGCTACACAGGCGAAAATGAATTTTTACAGTTTGCAACAGTCAGTCTACATATTTTAGCTGCATTTGACTGTAATAGCCCAACGAAATCAATATTTATATCGGAGAGGAACAGAGAAGAACCAATGTTATCATTGGTTTTCCCAAAATCGGTTTCTTCGTGAGGAAATACTTAAGCTCCCTAAATGTACACAAAAAGGTTTTTGTAGCTTTAAAGAGCTCACTCTGGAAAGTTGTGAAGAGAAGGGGATGTTTTGTGTATACATGTGTGTATAAGCTTAATACATACATTACATTACCCTTATACATATAGACGAATGACGAAAACTTCCGAAGGTCTTCTTCCTGTTCTCAGCTCTCCTTTAGCTAGCTTCACAGCAGAGTGTAGGGATGCTGGTTAATTTTTTGAGATACCTAGCACATCACATCCAGTCACCAGTATGGTATCTTGTGCCATTCGTTCGATTCGAGAATGAATATTATGCATAGAACCAAAAAACAACATTTTATGATGATACAAACACTCTCCAAATGAATTTAAGACAGCTTCAGTTCAGTTCATGCTCACATATGTGTTTCAATCATGATTCCTTTAGATCAGATGAGTCTTGAAGACCTGCTCATTTAAATGTTCTCGATTGATTTTCTTGTACACGCACATCCATTTCGTTTAATCGCTAATGACAAGCTATGCAAATGTAAAAATGATTAATGAAATTCTTGAATGACGAATCATCACATTCATATGACGCATAAATTGGACGGGTCCATTTTATTTAGTTCGGGGTCCCGAACATTAAAAATGAACAAATATGCACGCATGCATGCCAATTTATAAAAATGAGGCAAAAAACGACATTCATATCAATCTCAATTTAGATAACAATTTCAGAATTGATTTTATTTCAGAATTGATGACTTATTGAGTTCCTTTTGAGCCTCCTTCCTCCTTCATATTACGTTTTCACTAAACAACCAAATTTTACCTTTTCATATTATGCTCCTCGTACTTACTACGATATGTTTCATACAACTATTTTGAATTATTAACGCTAACATTTTTTGATGAAGTTCCACATGCAAATTATTCAAAGAACAGGTGTGTGCTGTTGCATGTAAGTTTCTTGAATTTGGCACAGCCGTTACGCATTATTACATGTCGATGCCTTTACATCTCAAAGGGGAATATGTATTAAATGTTATGTAGTTTAACAATTGAATCTCATTCTCTTTAGCTCACAAATTTAAATGACATTGACATTTCAACTTGATATGTACTGTTTTTTCGGTTTACCATTGTATTGTAGTATACGTACTTAATATTTACCATTGGCCAAACAACAATTGGTCACATTCGTTAGTTTTCTTTGTTGTGGATTGGATTGTATTTGTCGAGTTGAGGATGATAAGATGTGTTGTGTTTTGTACTATTTCATTTATTATAGTTTTAAGTTTTTGCATGAAATGTAATAATACGAGCCCTACACACACCGTAAATATTTAACGTAACATTATTACACATTTTTCATAGCGACAATATTAGTTTCACATTTTTCGGAGTTGCAAGAACTCGCAACATTAATGATTATGATGACAGTTTCTATGCTATCGGTTACATTGTTCAGCTTTATGCTATTCGTTTTATGCATGTTTTCACAAAGGTATACGCTGTAAGTACGTCTAGTGTACAGTTCGCAAAAAAAGCTTATAAAAAACATTTGATTTTCTACCAACTACGCAAAATACATTTACATATAAAAATAAGAGAACTAGGGCATTTTAATAAATAAAAATAGCAACTTATATTAATATTGGAGGAGAATAAGTAAGTACTTTTACAAAAAGAAAGCATGCATACCTACTACGAAAAAAAGTTTAACCAGTAATGCCACTGCATCTACCTAACAAGTATTTCTATCCTGATGCCCATTTATAACAAGCTACAGATTCAACTCGCTTTTTAAATTGCTAGAAAATAGTGCCGGCAACTCGACAACTTTACAGATTAGCGGAATAATAGCGTTTTCTAAGCTAGTATCTTTGAATGCTTTGTTATTCACAGAATCTAACTAAAGGTTTCTAATAAAGCGTAAGAAATATACTAGGACGACAATGTTAATTAATAAGTTTTCTTATATCCTCTCATATAATAATTATTATTATGCCATAATTCTACCATAAGCATAATTTAAAAAAATACTATTTATTCCAGCCTTTCAATTCTTTACCTTCTTCCAATTCTTCTACCTCTGAAGCACCCATAACTGGAGAATCCGAAGATTACATTCAAATTAAATGATATTCAAAATATAATATGCTTTTAGTTTTTAGACTACCTAAGTATGTATGTAGGTATGTGTTAGATAGATGATCAACAAAGGAAAATTATGAGGCGTGCTTTCTCCAGTAACACGCTCAAGCGGATTTAAGAAATGTGATGTACGATTGATCATTTTATTGACTGGCATATTAGCTTCACTGGCTTGACGATGGTTTCGTCGGTGATGGCTTCCATTTTTTGTCAGGACTTTCAGGAACCATTCTTCGTGTTTGTTTTGACTGCGGTTGTGGTTCCACTCCCTTTGTTTCAGGTTTCGTAGTTATCCCTGCTGGGGATGACTCTGGTATTGACTCAGTTATGTGATCCTCTTTTGGAGAATCCTTCTCTTCGGCTATTCGAGGCAAAACCATACTCACTGCTTGAAGATGGAACCAAATTTGAGGAATCTGATACCGAGCTAATGGTTGAGCCACTTTTACTCAAATCACAGTCACTGATTTCAACTCGCCCATCTTTCCTGCTTCCGAAGCAAACCAGAGGACACGGTTCTGACTGTTGTTGATGTTTTCGACACAATGCTTCCATGTGGCTGGGATGTAATAGTTACATTGGGAGGCGATGAAATTGTAACTTTCGGACCAGGGTTACAAAGCGGCGAAATTGCTTTGACCTCTGTTGGACGTGGATGGTGTCTATCAGGTGACAACGCTCGTCGCAACAGCGGAGAGCCAGGTTCAGCATTCTTAGTTCTGCTGAATGGCTTCTTTGCTGCCACAACCGCCGGAGAAAGTGTGGATGTGCTCGCAAAAGAAACGCCAGTGACGGGTTGCACATTAGTGTTTACAGCGAGTGGGCTGGGTGATCGAGTGGGGGAAGATGAGACTGGAGAAGGTGAAGGGGTTCGTGCGAGAGGACTTAATGGAATATGTCAAACGGATTTGCGGCGATTTGGCGAATAAATGTTTTTGCTGGAAGTATGATGATGCAGTTTATGCTTTAAACCATGGAGGCTGGACGGACGTTGAAAATGAGGACCTAGTAACCCACTTGGCCCTAACGTTGCGGGACTATCCGGAAGTGAGTACCCTGGAGAGCTAGAAGGGACGAGTTAGCAGTCGAGTGAGGGGAATCTGAGAGAGAGAAGATGCGAGGGAGTGGAGGAGACTTGGGTGAGCGACTTTTTGTTGGCGATCCAGGCAAGCTGGGATGTTGAACGTTTTCAACAGATTTGGCCAATGACTGAAAGCTTCGACTAGGTGCTATCGTACTAGTGCCTAGGGACAACTTAAGTTGCTGGATTCAGTGGATTCAGACATTCATAACCGAGAAAAAAAACTCGGACAACGTTTAGAGTAAAAGCATTGTCCCTTCAAGTATACGCCAAATGTACAAGAAACCATCAACTCAACTCCGTTGAAAGAGTTGGGTTTTCAAATAAAATCATATGTCAGACACGACATGCTATTTTTGTTGCGTGGATGGATCCATACGCCTGTAAAAAAAGGAGCCAGAAAAGCAACCCAGCCGAATATTGTTGGAACACGAGTAAAGAAATGTTGATGAGATGCTGTCGTGCAGTGGAGAGACCGAAGAAAAAGTAAAGTAATTGAGAATGTCGAAAAGTTATGTCACAATTGTATTATTGGTGGTTTGCTTGATGAAAGTGGGGAGATCACAACATGGTAACGGGGAAACCAAGTCAATCGACACAAAATTATATTCCTACCTATGCAGAGTTTGCAAGAACGTGCAAATAAAAATTCTCAAGAAAATGGGTACTGTGAAGCACTGAATTGCTTTTATAGGTACATTTATATTCGTGCATACATACACACCATGCAACTTTTAGGAAGCATGACATGTGTGTCTGTGTGTAACTAAGCTAGCTGTTTGCTCTTCACATTTGAGTAAAAACGTTGTTCTGGGGCTGGGGCGAGGTGTTCGTCGTCTCGTGTAAAAATAGTAGATTATGGATTATAAGCAAAATGAAAGCACATATGTAATGTGTTTTTCTAGCTTACATAAAGTGAAAGTAACATGACTAGACCATACTACGAGGAAGAAGCATACATGGGGTAACTAAATTGAAGCTCGTTTCGGTGTTGACTGTGCATGCATTGGTCTACATCACTCAATATTTAATGCTGTTTTACCAAATACCAAACTTGAGGGAAAATAGTAACTATTCGATTGGAGTAGGAGTAACTAACACTTTGCCTTCTATAAAAAATCTGTTTGGGGACCGTTCTCTTGCTATTATTTACCACGAAATTTTAGCTGCACTGCAGCTCAAGAACATGTATCCTTGATTATACTCTGTTCCAGTAAAAAATGTTGGTTTTTGAGGGGTTACCAAATGATGAAGAAAGTCGAATGTACACTCCCTGTCCGTGTGAGTTGTTTGTTTTCCTCTTTTTTAACCCTAGCTACACACAACCGTCGGCCTTTTTTCATGTATTTTCTCCAACTTTGAGCATTCGCTGACTAAATTTACCATGCCACTCAGAAGTGGAAGTGAGTTGCAACGGTTGTTTGTGGCTAATGCAATAAAAATAATTATCGTCATTTCAACTTCAATGTTGACATCGACGTGGTGTTCTTCCCAGGGTTGATACATACCTGTGTTATCTTAAACTGCATATTGTACAGTGTACAAACGTGCATTTAATTATGTATTTTATGGTTATTTTCAGACGAGTCAGCAACCAGAAGACGAGAACGAGGTTTGGACGAGGTGTAATTTTACCCTGCGATGTCGTTGCCAATCCCCACTATAACTGGGACCGGACTGAGCAACGAATTTGGATTTAATGTTTCTTCAAGTAACCTGTACTTATCCTTGTCACTGGAAGAATTCACAGATAGTTTTGAATCGTGGATTCCCTGGTGCCATAGATAAAAGGAACAGAAGGCACATCACTTTTATTTCCATTTTGAAAGAGGCAGCGCAGCGTAATGGTGAAGTCAATGCTCAAATTTTATACATTGCGTTTACTTTGAGAATGTCCGTTTCCCACATTTTTATAGGAATTTTTATTGATTACAAAAAACGGTTTGGTAGGATTGATGATGGTTTTAAAAACTGATTTATATTAACTTTGTGACAGATGAGATATTTTGCATTTCACTGGTTTAAGGTTTCAAAACTACAACCTTGGCATTACTGACAGCATCAAAAAGTACAAAGATGACGAAGACATCGTATTCAGTCTTTAAAGCTTGTAAAGTTTAATGGAGACTAGGTCTTATCTGCATTTTAAACTCTAATTTAACATGCATGCACATACCCACCTCAATTAGCAAAAACTATTCAGAAATTGTACAAAAGTATAAAAAACAGGCTTATGACCACCTTCACTTACACGACTAAACCTCTAACAACTTTGTACAATGAATTTTTTTGGAGATCAACTGAAATGGAGATTCTTATCAACTACCACTAATGTGTGTTTGGCTACAACTGCTGAGAAGATGATCTCGTTGAGGACGCTGCCTGAAGTCTGTCCATGTCATTGATTATGTCCTCAATTTGATAGATACTTCTAAAGGAAGGTCTGTCTGATGGCTGTCTACGAAAGCACATTTTCATTAATTCGTAAACTCGGACTGGGCAGTTGTCCGGCGGTTGAAGAACATTGCCATCTTTGATGTATTTCACGACTTCCTCATGTGTCATTCCGTAGTAGGGCTGGAGTGCGAACGAGAAAATTTCCGATAGGCAAATCCCAAATGACAATACGTCAGATTCAATAGTGTATTTATTGAACAGTATGCTCTCCAATGGCATCCATCGAATAGGGATGGCGTCATCTTCATGCTTCCCAATTTGTCCAGATCAATTTCAACTTCCTATAAAATGGATTTTAAACATTGAGTTGTTAAAATGAACGTCAAGACAAACTATGCTCCTTCGGAAATGTTCGTATTGTGCCACATTCCTGTGTTGCTGCTCTATCATAGCCGGAAGGGCGTCGAGGTTTCTTTTTAGTGGACGTTACGCAAACTGCGCACATCACAATCAGGGAAATCAAGACAATAACTGCTATACCAACGAATATAACGAACGAAAATCCATCATCGTGTAATATTAGAGTAAATATGCTGACCCTGCTTATCATACTTGTCACTTGTTTTTGTATAAAAAAAATTACATGTTATTTCTTCCGGCAGCATTTCTGTTAGCTTAGAATGTGAGCATGGAGATGAAGTATCATTGATGCGAGGCAGAGAATCACATTCTGGAAGTCTAAAATGGTCCCTAGCTTTGAAATTTATTCCTCTTTGGTTATTATCTTCAATAAGGGCCCATTCTCGGTAACAAAAGGCCTGCCTCACAGCAATGCAGTCTTCATAGCATAGAGATAGAGGAACAGGATCCCAATTGGATTTCAGAACGCATTTGGGGAATGCATAGGTGCATATTAGTTCCTAATGTAAAGATAAAATGCATCACCATATTACTTTCTGTTAGGAGGACAGTTTTTGTTAGTTTACATCAATAAAAAACATAAATGCATACTTCTGCTGGTGTACGACAAGGCTCTGAAAGTCCAGCTATGATTTCATTCCACAATCCTTGAGTTATTTGTTCGTTCACAAATCCCCCAGCATTGCCGTGAGTATTGTTGATGCAAAACTGACGGTGGATATGTGCACTGCAAATCTTTCCGTTGTAATACGCACAAGATCCAGATGACGGTTCTCTAAACTTTAAATCGTCATCCTGATCTCGTGATGGGATGTTGGTTACCCTCAGATTAAACTCTTTTGTGGCAAACTCTGGTCCAATTACTACATCATTGGATGCTTCACACGCTATTTTAGTAGAGGCAGTGGCATTGGTTATCCGTAGGGATGACATGGCTTTTGGAATAAAATCTCCTTTAGGATCTGGTGGTGGTTTCTCCTAAAATATGAAAACAGTTTTGTTTGTTAAGCAGCTTGAAATCATGTAAATCGTTATAAAACAAACACAGAACATAGAGAACTTACATCAACGACAGTTTGAACAATGTGTTCTGCTTGATTTCCAACCTATTAAATTGAATCTGAGGTAATCATTCCTGAATAATTTACAGTTCGACCGTATCAGTTTAAATGACATGTAAGCTTGCATTTGCGTACCAATTTTCCATCCAGCATCCAACTTTCCGATGGCAAAGGATCTCCTTTTGCAACACACTTGGCATCAAATCTGCTACCCAAAGGAACTGAACTATTTGTGGTGTATTTGAACACGACAACAGGAACTGTAAATGAAAATGAGTTTGAAATAAATGAATGATGGTCAGATTCGGGTTCCTCACCCCCAAATACGTATAGAAACATGCAAAACACAAGCTCCTTATTTGGAGTTTGATTGGTGAAGCTGTAAGGGTCTTCAAAGTTTAAAGCCATAGGTGACCCATAAATCGTGACATCATGTGGCTAATTTTCAAAAGATATATGTAAAAAAGCTCGTAAAATCTAAATCCGACCTCAAAATATGGGTACCTCTGGGTTTAGGTGAAGAAAAATGGGATTTCCGATTTTGGTCTTTTCGGTTACCATCTCTGAGTTTTTAAAACCTCTGTAATTTTTAGGTCCATCATTGAATCAATCTGATTCCAAAAATATGTCGGGATATATGTCTTGCAATCAAAATGCAAAAATAATTAGGTCGCTAGCTATTTTAGTTCAAAAGTTATGTTGGGTTCGTCAACCCATATGTAACCTTTTCTTATAATGGGTGCCAATTGGAAACGGCGTCACTTAGATTTTTCCCAATTCCAGAATATATGTACTCAAACATGGGGAATTTATTAGCAATCATAATTTTAAGCTATTCTATACCATATGAATCATGTTTGTATATCCTGGAAATATTGCGTCAATATTAAGTAAGTACACGCCAGGAAAATTATTCTTCGTTAACCTGCATCATAGGTAAAATATCATCCAATTCTAGTACCATCAAATTCCAGAGGCAACATCATTAAATTCAAATGGCAATATAACTCAAATGTTTTATCATGTTTTTTACTCGATTAATAAATCAGCAGCACAGTTTACGAAAGATCAGAAAAATTTACACAAATCCAAATACATATGCATTAGCCTAAAGGACAGATTTCTGATCTCACGTAAATTGTACTACTTTCTCACTAAATTCTTTAAGCAAATGCAAAACAGCCGGGCTGCAGAGAAAAGCAGGATACAACATGTTAATGATATTGACAGTGGAACTTGATGATCTTACCAGTAGAATTTGGTGATGTTGGAGGTGGAATTTGATGATATTATCAGTGGAATTTGATGATACTATCATTGGAATTTGATGATGTTGCCAGTGGAATTTAATGATATTGCCAGTGGAATTTAATGATATTGCAAGTGGAATTTGATTGTTTTACCAGAGCTATTTGATGATAATATCAGTAGAATTTAATGATATTGCCGGTAGTATCATCAAATTCCACTGGTAGTATCCAAAGGCGCAGGAACCTAATTTTTCTCGGGGTACGAACCATGTAGATTAGTAACAAAACAGGTTAAATTTTTTCATTTTAATAGTTTTTCTATTGGAAATTTATAAATCCGGGGGTACGTCGTACCCCCAGTACCCCCGGTTCCTGCGCCCATGGTAGTATCACCAAATAGCTCTGGTAAAATAATCAAATTCCACTGGCAATATCATTAAATTCCGCTGGCAACATCATCAAATTCCACTGGAAATATCATCAAATTCCACTGGTAGTATGACCGGATGATACTACCGGTGGAATTTGATGATATCAAACAGATTATCATCCCTATCTATTTGTCTCTATATCAATGTCAGTCTGAATTCGTTTAGTTTTGTACTGTGAAAAATTTATTATGTATGGTTTAGTTTCGTACGTGTTTACAATTAAAATTTGAGGCGAATAAAAATAATGAAAATCCAGTCGATTTTGAAAATATACATACATCTTATCAATTGTATTTCAACTTGAATGTTACTATTATCCGTTATAGGTAATAAAAATATACTTTAAAAAGTCAACAGCAATGAGTTTAAACGGCTAGATCATATTATCACACCGGAATCAGTTTTTGACATTTTCTTAAGGCTGTCAACACAATGTGCAACTTATATTTTCAGTTTATAGTTGAAAATTTCTCAAATCCCTTATCTGTTGTAGATGCACGTACATATTTATTATGTCCAAAAAACCTGTCCAACATGCATAACTCTCACACAGGTCTTTATTATTACTGGTATAGACATGGTTCGATCCCAGACACACACATCAGATCTTTTTTATACACCTGCTATATCTTCTAAAGAATGGTTGAGCCCTTAAAATCCATTTCTACTTTTCATAAAAGTAAACCTGTGAGGAAAATTATAGTTGCATGACGTCGTATCCCATTCTTTCACATTTACAAAAAAGGCGAGACGTTGTCACTAAGCTGGTACTCTCAGTCCATTTTTTCAAAAAACCAAAAATAATCTGATGCGGCTCATTTTTTCAACACAAAGGAGTAGCTATGCAACTCTTACTATTTGTGTTTAACACAGTGAGGTTGAAATCGTTGGTAGAAAAAGTCAACTTGCCGCTAAAAGGGTTATTGTTCAGCTGAAGCACCCATTTATGTGTGCATTTATAGTCAGGTGTAGAAATTTTGTTAGTATATGCCTTCATCCTTTCACTCATATACATACGTAGTATACACACGTTACTGATACACAAATTAGAGGAACAAAATCCAGGTAGGAATATTATTCGTAAGTACAATCTCGGATCAACTTAATATATTTACTGAAGCTGTCCATTATTTTTATGCTGTGAATGAATAAGGACAATTTGAATATGATATGTAAACTGCCAAGGCCACTCTGCTATGATATATTGTAAATATGACTTTTTGTGGGTTTACGGATCACGCAATTTGTATTGGAACTTTTGCATGTTGCAAACAAAATAACTTAATATTTTGTTGTGCTTTGAATACAGGGTAAAAACAATCCGTTAGCGCATACTACATTAGTATAAAGGCAGAAACAACATTCAGTGCTGCGCCTGTACAATGCCCACAAATTTATAATTTTTATTAATGTCGTCGGTTGAAAACTTTTTGTGTATTAAGAAATACATCATCCCATTTATAACTATTATTATTAATATTACCTGCAACGTAATTGGGATTGAAATTGAAAGGTTTAAAACAACAGTTGAAGCTCGTTTTACACTGCATACATAAATGCTCAGAGCTTTTTTAATTTTTAGGATCCCATCGTACCCAGAACTTTGTTAAGTTTGTCTGGCAAATAATGTAAATTATATTTTTTTGGTTTGAAAAAAAAGCATGGTCGAAAAAGTGTTAGTGGTTAATTTTTGAGACACAAAATAACTAAAAAAACACATGTATTAATTTAACCTGACTGCCGCCTACTTCTTGGTATATATTCAGATAAAAATAATAATCGGATGCGTTTTCAACCGAAGCTCTGCGGCTTAAAAACTAATCTAAGAGAAATGCTAGGACGTTGATTGATGAAAATTGTGAGGTGGTTCATGGTTTTTAATTTTATTGAGAAATAGCTTATATGACGTAACATTTAAACAGATATTCATGTCAGTAAATGTAGAGCAGAGTAATTTATACAGCCAACGGTAGTAGTAGGTCAGGGCGACTTGTTTAAAAATGCAATGCATATATTGGATGTATTGAGAAATCCGCCTTAGTTGTTCAGATGTTGATTTATTAGCAAATAATGGGGTAACATGAGCATTAAAGTCCAAATTATTGAAAGCTAGTTATAGACTGGCTCGCCCATTTCTCATTGTAAACTTGTGGTTTGTGTAGATGTTGAAAAATGCAGATGGTTTAGAAATTTCTGCCAACTAAGCGGTTAAATGAGAGCCGCTTATTAAAATGGTTGTACTTTTCCAGATTTGACTAAAACTCTGTTGTGGATAAAATTTTTTTATGTGAGCACTGCTGTTTCCGCGTGAAACGAATTTGTGCAAAAAAAATTGAGAATGCTGTGCTGAACAAAATCGATAGGAATTTTTGTAAAAAATCAATTATGAAGCACTTATTATTACAGTTTCTAGTGTCCAATAATTTGAAAAATGAGGTACAGTCGCAGATAAAAATATAAGGAGCTCAGTTACATATATGCAATATAGGGTGGAATAAAAGTGGAGAACTCTTAACTTCTTTTAAATGCACAAATACATCAACGTTTGCAAAAATATAAGTGTTTACTTGTGTTAACTTCTCAAAACCGTTTTGTTAATAAAAAGATTGACGAAGAGGCTAATGGAAATTAATATATAACTTACTTAACATCATTTATATAAAAAATGCCATATATGTAACAACACTTTTAAAATATTATACGTTTTAGATACCCAAATATGCTCCCAATCCAAACAAAATTTCAAAAAATATTATTACGAATAAAGCTTTTTATCCCTGCCAACCCCAACCCCAACCGGGATTCTGTAAGCACGTGGTGGTTGCTATTTGAACTTGAGTTACTGTGATAGGGGGAGCGGTGACCGTTTGAGTTTCCGTGACAGGAGGAGCGGTGACCGTTTGAGTTTCCGTGACAGGAGGAGCGGTGACCGTTTGAGTTTCCGTGACAGGAGGAGCGGTGACCGTTTGAGTTTCCGTGACAGGAGGAGCGGTGACCGTTTGAGTTTCCGTGACAGGAGGAGCGGTGACCGTTTGAGTTTCCGTGACAGGAGGAGCGGTGAC